>PITA01022214.1:0-30879 GCA_004023965.1 Spilogale gracilis | reverse complement strand
AGAAACACAGCCAGAGAGGGAACACAAGCAGGGGGAGCGAGAGAGGGAGAAGCAGGCCCCTCGCCGAGCAGGGAGCCCGATGTGGGACTCGATCCCAGGTCTCTGAGATCATGACCCGAGCCGAAGGCAGTCGCTCAACCAACTGAGCCACCCAGGCGCCCCTGAAGGCAGTCTCTTAACCAACTGAAACACCCAGGTGCCCCTGAAATGGGAAACTTTTAAAAAATGATGATGCCTTATAAAATGATTGAGTGATTTTATTCTGCTTGCTTTGGGATGAAGGTTGGGCATTGGTAGTTTTGAGAGCTCCTCAGGTGATTCTTTTGTGTAGCCAGGATTGAGAATAACTGGTATAGATGTGAATTAAGTCTTACATAGGGAGTTATTATTGAACTTTAGTGGGAGTCAGACTCACCTAGGGTGCTCTTTAAAAATGTCATTTCCTGGGGTGCCTGGTGGCCCAGTTGGTTAAGCGTCTGCCTTCGGCTCAGGTCATGATCCCAGAGTCCTGGGATCAAACGTTGCATTGGGCTTCCTGTGCAGTGGGGAGCATGTTTCTCCCTCTCCTTTTGCTCCCCCCTCAATCCATGCTCATGCTCTCTCTCTTTTTCAAATAAATAAAAAAACTATTTAAAAAAACAAGAAAAATAAACATGTAAGTTTCCTGATCTCTACTCAAATTCTGTCTGGAGTATGAGGCAATATCTTGGGGTACCCTTTGAGAAACACTATGCTGGTGTAGATTACTGAATAATAAGACCACTGGGCAGTGAATGGGTTTGGACAGATTTCATGTAAAGTGGGACATGAGCAAGTGTCTCAGTAATGTACAGGACTCAGAAGAATACAGGGTGACAAAGTAGAAGATATATTTGGGACATTGACAGTGTTGGTTTTGGTGAGGGAGGAATGGGAGGTGAGGCTGGAAGTAGAGGGACTGCTGTACCACTTTATGGAGCTTACATTTTGCATTTTTAGGCTCGGAGAGACTTGAGCCTAGCCTTAGCTAGTCCTGAGCAAGCTAGGTCAGTAAACAACACTTAGAGCATAGGTGTCCTTAACACTATCGGAAGTGATTGTTGTATAAGAGATGATTTGGGAAGTCCTGTCTCCTTTCCCATCGACCCCCTACAGTAATAAAATAGTGACACTGGAGCTAAAAAAAATAAATTAATCCAGCAAACATATGTTAGGAGTCTTTTATTTTTTCATTTCATTTTTTTTTAAAGATTTTATTCATTTGAAACAGCGATGCAGAGGGGTGGCAGAGGAAGAGGGAGAGGCAGACTCCCTCTGAGCAGGGAGCCTGATGCAGGACTTCATCCCAGGACCCTGAGATCATGACCTGAGCCAAAGGCAGATGCTTAACCATCTGAGCCACTGAGTCACCCATTAGGAGGCTTTTATGTGACCAATATGCTGAGGACCTATAGGTTATTTTTAAATAACATGCTAGAATGCTTTGTTGGTAACACATTTATAAAAATTCTGCAGACTCACCAGACATGAGCCCATCAGAAAAGGGAGAAAAATAGCAACTGTGGCTTTCGTTTGTGCCCAAATTCTAGTACCATGATCAGGACTTACTGGAAGTATTTTAATCAGGACAACTTGCAGTTTTTGATGATCTTGATTTGACATTACAGTTGTTTTGTGTTGGAAATATTACCAGAATAATGCTGGAAGACTGTTCATCAGGAGGATTTTAAACATATATTTTGGGCCACAGAAACCTTTGAGTATTGAGTATAAGCAAGAGCTTTCTTTCCACAAAAAAGCACAGATACCTATAATCTTGCTTATAATTTAGGGCTCTTAAATGCTGTGAGGTCAGTTTATAACCCCTGTAGGTATTCACTTAACTCTAAATGTAGTTAGAATAAACTATGGAATAACTCTGATGTCGTGTACATTTTGGGGAAGTGGAGAAATTAAGGGTGTTCATGAGAGTTTCTCTTCTTTTAATTGTTTGCCACAGCACTTCACAATATAAAATTCATCATCTACTAGCAAATGTTTTTGAAGGAGCTTGCATAAGCCAAAGCCAAAGTATCTCCATATCATAATGCTATAGTTAAGTACACTTTGGAACAGGGGTGAGTGTGTGTGTGTATTTCAACGTGCCACATCCACCTGCACTCCGGACAAGCTGCAGAGTATTGGCTTGTCTATTATTGTTAGGTCTTCTGAAGTAAAACACAAGATAGGATTTAATCCAGCAATCCCTCAGTGTGTTTTCTGGGGAATTCTATTTCTGGAAGTAGAGGGACTGCTGTACATGAAAACAGTCTCGGAAGACCGAGTCCTTCTGTAACACATGACATGTTCTATCCTGTCTCGGAGACACACTACGCTTGTGATTATAGTAAAGGAAGTCTGGCAATAAAGCAACCTTTTTAGCTTTGCTTAAACCCACCTATTCTTAAGTTTATTTAACCAGGACTTCTCTTCTCAAAAATACTCTTTAACTTCTCAAAGATAAATATTACGAAATATTAATTTCACTTACTGTCATCAAAGTTGGCTGCATGAAATATAAGTGAAGCCTTAATGTGTGTGAGCTGCAGACTTTGCTTTTAGAAAACCCATGTGGAAAGAATCATGTTGGCACTTTGAGTGAGAACTTGGTCTCCCTGCAGATCTAGGGTTAGAATTTTGAAAGGCGTTCTGAGATGACCGCCTAGACAGTACCTTTTAAAAAGTGGCCAATTTGCAGGGCGCTTGGGTGACTCAGTTGGCTAAGTGTCTGACTCCTGATTTCTGCCCAGGTCATGATCTCAGGGTTGTGAGATCAAGCCTGCATTGGGCTTCACACTCAGTGGGCAGTCTGCTTGAGGTTCTTTCTCCCTCTCCCTCTTCCCCTGCTTGCGTGCACTATCTCTCAGTAAATAAAATCTTTAAACAAAATAGTGGCCATATTTACTCTTATAAAAAGACAGAATTCATGAAGATATTATTGAGAATCATGTTGAAAATAAAGCAGAAAATTTTTACAGTTTTCTTCCACTAACCCATGCCTTTTAGTCAACCGAAGTCCTTTCCCCAGTATAAATTGCAAATTTGAAAATAATTTGAAAATAATAGGGGTGGAGAATTAGGGAATACTGTATTTGAATGATCAAGGGAACAGTTCTTAAATAATAAGAGATAAATTAGAGTGTTTTCTGTAATAAGAAGCAAAGAATTTGATCATAGAATTATGAAGGATATTATATATAAATATACTAGGGAGTAACCACACCCCCAACCCCTGACATAAGTCTTAAGGCATGAAAAGTATACTATAGTTAATGGATTATTTTTTCTTAATAGTTTATTGATTATTTCAGGATGATTTTCAGATATTTAATTGGTTTAGGTCTATATAAGACAGTGAATAAACATCTGTAATTGGCCAGTACCCTAGCTGCCAAATATTCAGGAATGGTTAGGATATGGCTCTTGCCCTTGAGAGGCTCATAATTTTGGTGGAAATTGCTTTCCAGCAATGTGATTTTCCTCTGGGTGGCATCTTTTTCTTCTCTGGGCTTTCTCTCCTGTGCACCCTTCCCTCCCCTTCATTATTGCCCTCACTGTTGCTAGCCTAATCTCAAGCTGAATGAATCATGATCTGAGCATGGTAGTACTTACATTGCTTTATTATATTGTGAAACATTTCCTGATGAAAACACAGAAGTGGTTTTGAGTGTCTGGAAACATTGCAAACCTATTGCCAAATAATCCTAAAGAATCCACTATCAATGTCAGTGTACAGATTTGTCAGTATCTTATTTGCCAATTCCTCATTCCTACCAGAGCTGTCTTCTTATTTAAGAAAGTCATCGATGTTTTGGATTTAGTGAATTTTATTTCATTTTCTCAGGAATAAGAGACTCTAGCATATTGTCACAGTAGAATTGTTTATTCTAAGAATCTTCTCTGCCAAAAATTCCCATTTTTTTTAAAAAGCAGCTTTTACCAGCTACTAAGTAGAAATGAATGATAGAAACTCTAGAAATTGCAAGAGTTTGATATCACCTTTGCTGTTTTTGAAAGTCTTGATTTAAATACTTCACTACTCAACAGTGGGCGAGGGATGGATCCTACAGTGGGACTCCACGTCCATGTCGTTCAGGTCGCACCAGTCTGTTTCAGTGATGAAGCATTTTCTCACCATGTATAGTAGGGTGGTTCTGGTCTTCAGGGAAAATACTCAGTGAATATTCTTGAGGAAGGAAGGAAAAATCAGAGTTATCCATTCTGGCCCATAATTTTAAACTTAAAAGTAAACCCCTAGCCAGAAAATAAGTGTGAATTTTATAGGAATCTAGGTTCTTATATGTCCCTGTATTGTTTTCTTCATAATATGGACGTTAAAAATAAACTATGCTTCAAAACTTCATTTCCAATAGGAATCACAGTGCTTTTCTTTATGTACATCGCAAATTCCCTGTTGGCTAACATTCTGCTACCATGGAATTTCCATATATTGAGAGGTTCTTTCTACAGCGATGATTAATACTTGTAATGATTACCCTGAGGATCCACAAAATCCTCTTGAGTCATCCAAGGTTATATTCAGTATAGCTATAATGTCACATACTTCTTGTCTTCTAATGGTGAAAATAGAGAATCTATTTGTGATTTTTTGTTGTTGTTCTCTTGGTTGAATGCCCCATTTCCTGATCATTTCACATAAGATACTGTAGGATGCTATCAGGAAATCTGTTTTTCTTTGCTACCCTACTTTAAATATCAGTAGCTGGAATCAAGAAATATGTTGTGGAGTTTCAGAGAGGAGCCTAGAGTGACTTCTACCTTCTCTAACCATCAAATAAGGAGTAGAGCTTTGGACTAAGAATGATTAACAAGAGGGGTATTGAAAAGTCATCCTACCGTTTATGCACATATTCCAGATAACAAAAGGGCCCAAGGAAAGCAGGGACAGAAGAGTGTGATGGAGCTGTCTCCTTTGATCACAGAGCTGTAGTGTGCATATATAGACCAGCTCCTCCTCCCTAGCCCGTCACCACTTCCCTGGGTCAGGTCATTATCAGGTCTCCCCTGTGTTATTTCATCAGTTGTGGGGCATTTATCCCAATTCTGGGCTTAACCCCAATCCACTGAATGGCTGATAACAGTAGTGTCTGTCATAGCACTTAGGAGTTAAGCTCATCACGTTATATTATGGCTTTATCCGTGGATCCCGCGTTCCAGTTTATGTCACTTGGTGTCAATAAAGAATGATTGGTATTTACTGAGCATCTACTTTGTGCCAGGCTATGTACTCAACCTATAGAGAATAGTTTATATTTTGACCTAGGTTCAAATTTGCAGTATACCACATACTCGCTATGTGACCTCAAGCCAAGTGAGCCTCTCTGAGCCTCAGTATCTTTTTTTGTTATAGCAGTTATGTTAATTTGCTCGGGTTGCCACAGCAAAGTATCACAGACTGAGTGGCTGAAACAACATACACTTATTTTCTCACAAGTCTGGAGACTAGAAGTCAGAGATTCAAGGCATCTGCATGGTGTCCTCTGATGCCTCTTTTTCTGGCTTTATTGACTGCCTTCTCTGTGTGTCTTCATGTGGTCCCCCTTTGTGCATGTCTCTCTGTCCTGTTCTTCCCTTGTAAGGATACCGGTCATGCTGGATTAAGGCCCACCCTAGGGACCCCATTCTATGCGCATTACTATTTAAAGGACCCCATCTCTAACCAATACAATCCCATTCTGAGGTACTGGGAGATCTCAGCATAGGAATTTGGGGGGACACAGTTCAACACCCTGTAACAGCAATGAACATCATATATACTCAAATATTGTACTGTTGTGAGGATTAAGTGAAGTAATATATGCAAAAGTCTGACCTGAGTACGAGCTTAGTGCATACTCATTGTTAACCTACACTGTGCTAGAGGTGGGATACACTCTTGTTTTTATGTTCCAGCCAAGTGTAAAAGTAAACATTGGTGAATTGTGCTGTGAATATCTAGGTGTCTCTTTCCAGAGGCTTCTCATCTTCTTTACCCCAACTCTGCTGTGTTCTCTACTGGGAAGTTCTCTCTGATTTTGCTCCCCGCCCATTGGGATATCATCTCCAGTTTTAAAGTCCACGGGGCTTTCCTTCCAGTTGGCAGGAATGTGAGGCTTCTCCTGAGAACAGCGATGCCTCTTTGACTTCCTCTCTCCCTTGATTCTTTCACTGTTTCCACCTGCCAGGAGTATGTTTCTCCCATTTGACACTTTTCACATATTATGGTTTATGCTATTTGGACCTGTTCTTCCCCATCTTCCCCCCGCTTCACTTATCAGTACCCTCTCCCCACTGCAACCACATTCCCACACACAGACCAGAGGTTTAAGGCAGGGTGGAATAGGCGAGTGAGGAAGTAATGTGAAAGGAAAATGAGCGCAGGCTTGGAATGACTTACTGTTTTTGTTGAGACGGTACCATGTGGCCTGTGCCTCACGGTGAATGAGCGGTAATTCCTCTGAGAATATTCTCTTGCAGGATCACATCTGATAAGGCATTAGCCAGCATGGGTCATCCAGAGAATTCCAAGTAAATGCACATGCCTCTAAAATCCTAGGGTATAATTGGTCACAAAATCATTTCACTTGTTAACTTTCAGGGGAGACTATTTTATAAGTGATACTTAAAAATCTTTTATGGACCTTTTGATTATTAACTGTTGAGAAGTCCCCTCCCCACCCCCCCAGTGCTCTCTCAAGTTGAGAAGGTTTACTAAGTGTCGTTTTCCAACTGGAGCTTGGTTTCCTGAAAGCTATTCTTGGTGTGGTGGATGAGTGCAGCTGTTCCTATCTTAATATTTCAGTTTGAGTCATTGGGTGGGCGGAACTGATTAGAATTCCAAATGCAATACATACAGGCAGTTAGGTGGAACTCTTTTAGAATTTACTAGGAGAGGTTTTTGATGGAAGTCCTACATTCTGGAGTTAGTTGGCAAAAAGAACACTTTAAGTAAAAAGTATCTGAATAAATGTCTTCTGCATTTCATTTTAGTTTCTTTTTTGGTTGGTGGAAGGGACATTTTTCTTTTATTTTAAGAAACAGTTAAGGGGCGCCTGGGTGGCTCAGTTGTTAAGTGTCTGCCTTTGGCTCAGGTCATGATCCCAGGGTCCTGGGATCGAGCCCTGCATCAGGCTCCCTGCTTAGTGGGAAACCTGCTTCTCCCTCTCTCCCTCCCTCTGCGTGTATCCCCCCACCGGCAAATCAAATAAATAAATAAATAAATAAATAAATAAATATCTTTAAAAAATAAGAAACTGTTAGAATATGTTGTCGAGATGGGATTCTTTGAAAATATTTAAAATGATATTCTTCCCTTCAAAAGGATGCTTATTTACTGTGGGTTAGCATGACCTTATTTTCATGAATGTTCATATGTGTGTTCAAGACATCATTTTTTCATTTAAACACTTTATGAAGCTTTATCATAATTCCACTCAATTTACCACAAATTTGAATTTTGCTGTATCCCATACACCACTTTGGAAGGGAAATTATATTTATTGGATGGAAAGTGACTTTTGGGCTGGCTAATATAAACATCCCTTGGAATGTTAGCCAGTGTAACAAAGAGGGGCAGTGGGAAGCTTCATGTTTGAGGATTCCAGCTGCCCAGTGACAGCTTGGGAAGCAGTGTTATGCTTTCAAGTGTGTGTTAGGAATCAGCCCCAATCCATATGTCTTGAATGTTACATTCTGAGTTATGACATAAACTGACATTGTAATGTTTCCTAGGATGTGGTTTCCAGCATTGACATGATGTCATAAGTAAGACTTGAAAAGCAGTGCTTCACGGGTGAGGCTTAAAACAGTCTGTTAAAAAGCACGCATTCTCTCTAAAGCCATAAATCAAAGTGGAATGATAGGGAATCCCTATGAGAAAGGGAGGGAAAGAGGGTTCTTGGTTCCCCCCCTCAGGTCCTCAGAATGTGAATCAACACAAGTGAGGAAGTGGACAGCTCTGAAGCAGACACGTTTTAGAGCTCCTAGAGGCTCGTTTGAAAGCTTACTCCCTTTTCTCAGCCGTTTAGTCCTGGATCAACTCCAGAGCACAGCCTGAAAGAGGTTTTGAAGGCATCTGTGAAGCTGCATATCAGGTTAGGCGTGCAGAGACCTGATTGCCAGGGGGGTACGCACCTTGGCCTGCCCTTCAAGCTATGTGATCTTGGGTTGGTTACCGACCTCTTGAGCCGCAGTTCCTTGGCTATAAAATGGGCATGATCATAGCATTCATAGGGTGCTGTGAAAATGAAATATATTAACATATGTAAGGCATTTAGGCTAGTGCCTGGCACTGGGCCAGCCCTGTCTAAGTGTTGACCGCTAATATTATCTCAGCACATATTAAAAACCCATACATGACTCTGAGCAGACCTGGTTGATACCCAGCGGCATTGTTGTTCATCCCTGACCTAATTTGTCCTGAGTTCTCCAGCTAAACTCTACAGTCCCCAGGCTAGGTAAGCATGAACGCTTATTCTTGGTGGAATGTTCATGGAAGAATTTGTTTCTGTAGGTATTTGATGTTGCTTGACAGGTTTGGTTTGTGTGTAGGAGCGTAGGTGGTGCACATGACCTGGGCTTGTGTCTGTGGGGTTTCAATTATGTGTTTAGGTGAAGGTGAGAAGGATGATTTTGAGAGCAAAGTTTTCCTTATCTCTTTCTCTCATTAGTGGTCTCCATTCGGTAACATACTTAACTTTTTTTTTTTTTTTAACCTTTAAACCCTCTTTATTTCCTGTGACTTTATTTTGTGGAATGGTGACCACCCAGGAGTTGGAGAGCTTGCTGCCCATGTGTTGTGGGAGATTGTATAACTTTATAACATGATGCTTCTACTCAGGCGCCTGTGTATGTTTAATTTTTTTTTTCCTTGGGCTCGAAGAGGCAGAGATAAGATAAACATTTTGGTGTTTACTGAGCCCCGTGGGACTCAGTTGACATCGCAGCATTTGCTCTGTGTCTTCTCCGTGCTAATACTTGCCTGTAACTCTTTCCCTCTTGATGGCCTTACCCACCTTTCACATCCTCACCTGTGGAGTCTTCATACCAAGGTGTGAAGCCAGCATCCTGCCTCCTGGCCAGTCTGGAGCCCTACAGAAATAAAGAGGGCTTTAGGTGGGTCCCTGCTGTTTTCTGCTTCACGTTTGTCTCAGGTGGATGGAGGTGTCCTCTCTGCGAGGAGGCTGCTGGAGGAAAGCGGGCCTGTCATCTCAGGGGCTGGTCCGAGGGCCTATGATGGTGACGGCTTTTTTTCAGAGTTGCCTCAAGGTCCTGGTCTCAACCTCATTGCCTTAGTTGCCCAATCGGCATAGTGTAACAAGGCCTGGTCAGGCCGAGAATGTGATTATTGTTGGTACCCTTGCCTTTTGTCTTTTTTTGGTTCACTCAGAAGGCCTTTGGAATCTGGAAAGACCACTGGCTTTGTGCTTAGGCTGACCTGAGTTTGAATTCTGCTCTGTTTCTCACTATATTATTACCAATAAGTACCTCCCATTGAACCTCAGTTTTCTCCTCTGGAGCTCAGGATTATGGAGTTAAAAAGCAAAGTGCAACACACCAGGATAGTGACAGATGCTGATGGTAGAGTGTTTGCTGGGCACCATGTATAGGCCTCAGATGGTGATGAGTAATGAGTTACTCGGTCTTTGCCACGATAGCATCTCCATTTTGCACCCTAGGAAACTGAGGCACAGAAAGATTAAGTGTATTGAACGTGTTGGTACTGAAAGCCAGATTTGCGAATCTGGGAACTCAAAAGTTTGCTTCTGCAGTTATCCCGATGTATAACTTTTTGATGAAATCTAAGATGTGATATATATCTATATATATAATAGTGATATAGTTGTCTCTATAATAGAGTTCCTTCGAATTCTTAGTCTCTGCATAGCAGCTTATTGACCAATACCTGTATCTTCTGTAGACCTACCAGTGGGCAACACACACAACTTACTGATGAGGAAATTGTCCTTTTGCAGATGCTATGAAGTTATAATGGTTGTTCTGGTTCAATATGCCTCTTTCTTCCCTCAGATACCCCCTGTATAGCAAGCAGGCTAGGAATTATTGTTCTAGAACTTTTGACCTGCTGAGGTGAGGTTGAGAGGGGGCATCAGAAGCTCACGCCCTGGGATTGCTGTGGAGCATAGACTGTCCCCTGAGCTGCTAGGAGGCTCCGATGACATACGGTGGTTCATTCTGATCCTGCTAGAGTGTGGGGACTTTTGCCAGTGCATGGTGAAAGCTTTAGGATAGGTTCTCTGCTGGGGGAGAGCCTGTCTGCCCTCTTCCCTGGTAGCCTGCAGTCACATGGAGGCTCTGGGGGTGGGCGTTTGGCTGTATTCATCACCAGAAAAACTCTGACTGCACTTGATTGGCTGCGGAAAGTACGGTGAGGCACTGGCCACTGTCACAATCAGTTCTCCTCATTTGGGCGTGAGTATATATTCATGCTAAGTGGTTTCAAGGTGGACGTGCCACATCTGAGTTTTAGCTACGTATCCTGTGTTTGTTCACGATGAAGAAGTCTGGTGGCCTTGCTGTGCCAGTTGAGTGACGGTCTGTGTGACTGGATAGTCTTGTCTGCTTCGGGTGTGTTTGTCAGACTTGGCCTCATGTTGAACCCAAGGTTGGAGATGTAGCCATTCTGTCAGGCAGATCTGTGAATCACACTGGGCTTCCAGGGTGATTCATGCTTGTGCCATTTCTGACTGTGTCTTACCTCTGGTGGGGACAACTGTGTCTCTAAATACTAACATGAAGTGTGGGTGTGTACCTTGCCTTTTATTATCTTTTTTTTTTTTTTAAGATTTTTATTTATTTGACAGAGAGAAACACAGCCAGAGAGGGAACACAAGTAGGGGGAGTGAGAGAGGGAGAAGCGGGCCTCCCGCCGAGCAGGCAGCCTAATGTGGGGCTCGATTCCGGGTCTCCGGGACCGTGACCCAAGCCGAAGGCAGTCGCTTAACCAACTGAGCCACCCAGGTGCCCCTATTATCTTTTATTTTTAAGATTTTTTTTTTTTTTTTAAATTTCACAGGTAGAGAGATCACAAGTAGGCAGAGAGGCAGGCAGAGAAAGAGGGAGAAGCAGGCTCCCTGCTGAGCAGAGAGCCTGACTCGGGCCTCTATCCCAGGACCCTGAGAGCATGACCTGAGCCGAAGGCAGAGGCTTTAACCCACTGAGCCACCCAGGTGCCCGCTTTTTATTATCTTGAGTAACACCCATGAGATTATACATTGGAGCCATAAATGTTGTGGTTTTAATGACCTAACTTTCTAAAATCTGGATTCTGTTTCCTGTATGTGGGGAGATGCCTTTAGAAATTGGAGCTCTAAAACTAGGAAGTTTTGTAGGTCCAGCCCATGTGTGCTTACCTTTCATCACAATCTGTGTTGTGGCACTACACTACATAATGTGAGAAACAAAGTGAGTTCTGCTTCCTGTCCTCAAGTTGCTTGCTGCTTAGGTGGGTTGGAGATACAAGTGAGCTTAAACATTACATAGGTTTTCAACAGAGAAGATCCACTTAGAAATGTCTATTAATATTGGCACTGAGAAGAGCACAATGATTTGAAAATGATGGATCCCTGGTCTCTGAGTCTGGCTTAAACATTTTTTTTAAAAGATTTTATTTATTCGACATAAACACAACTAGAAAGGGAACACAAGCAGAAGGAGTGAGAGAGGGAGAAGCAGGCTTCCCTACCCCAAGCAGGGAGCCCGATGTGGGGCTCAATCCTGGGACCCTGGGATCATGACCTGAGCCAAAGGCAGACACCTAACGACTGAGCTACCCAGGCACTCCTGGTGAATTTCTTAAACTGTGAGACAGAGAAAAATTGGTGTTGTCTGTCATATGGCAAGTGTTACCATTCTTGACAGTAAATGGGTCTTTTTGTTCCTCATGTCACCTGGTAGAACATAACTGTGGAATTCTGGAAAAAAGCATGATATGCATTGGGTTTATAATGTGCCACAGCTCTTTAACCTGGGGCAGAGCATACTGATTTCTGCCATGACCTGGGAGACCCGCCTGCCAGCAAAATGGTACTCAGAAAGTCCTGCTTCCTGTAGTCTGTTTTGTCTCTGAGTCTTCGAGAGCCCTTTTCTCTATTTCCTTCTGGGTTAAAACCCTAGAGCAGGAAAGAGGCATCTGTGGTCAGTATGCTATGGCACTGTCCCCACTCTTCCAAGGAAACTGCTTGTAGGGCTATCGCTAGTCAGAAAAGGACGTGGATTTACCTGCCGAATCTTTCTTAACACATGGTTCCTGGCTGTCACTACTTTTTGCTGCAAGTTGACACATTTTTAGGAGTTTGTAATTCCACCCTAGAAGTCTGAGGTGTTGTCATCTTTCTGCTCTGTTGCATTTTGATAGGAGTTGAGCAAGTGGTAGAGACCGTAGTTTCTGTTGGCATTCAAAAGGCAAGAACGCATTAGAGTGATCAGTAAAGATTTTATGGTGGAAGAGTGGCTTGGTCTGTGCTTTGAAGGGTGGCCAGGAGTTGGATGGAGGAGTTGGATGGTGTGGAGGAGACCATCCTATGACTGAGGGGCAAAAGAGGGAAGTACAAACATAATCGGGGAATGGTAGCTTTAGAGGGTTTCTCTGGAGCAGTGGTGCTCAATTTTACATTATCAGTCACCTATTGGGTCCCATCCCTAAGGTATCTGTTTTAGTAGGTCTGCAAGAGGTCCCTATAATTTGCGTTTCTAACAGGTTCACAGGTGAGGTTGATGCTACCAGTCCCAGGGCTGCCCTTGAGAACCACCCCTGTAGGGGAGCAGGTACAATGCTGCTGGTGGAGTTCTATTAAAGCAGAGGTGGTGGCTGGGGCAGCTCTTTCAACTAGCTGCAGGGATTACTGTTCCCATATGTGCCCTGTTCTGAGGGGATGCAAATTAACAGTCTTGCTGAGGTCTGGAGTGCCTGTCTAAGGAGCTAGCACTTGATCGTGGGTAGGAAGAAGCCATAGGGGAATTTTATTCAAGATAATATTGTTGGTATCTCCTTTTCCGGTTTATTAGGTAGTAGGGAGGGAAGTGGCCAGAGATGATGAGACAAGCTGGAGGGTCGTGCAGTGTCCAGGGGAAGAGTTGTTTTAGGAGTCGCTTTTAGAGAATTATCTGGAAGGAAGGAAGAGGAAGCATACAGAGGTGACCCAACATTTCCTTCAGCTCTGGAGCCTGGGGAGTAGTAATCACATTGCCATAAAGGGGAAATCAGAGTGGTGCCTGCTTTTGGGGAAACTTCTCAGTTATTTTTAAACTGGGTTTAAACTGTTTATCTTTTCTTAAGGAATCAAGCCTACCAAGGTTAAGTGACTCCTTTATTTATTTATTTTAAAAAAATTTAAAAAATATTTATTCTTTTAAAAAATTATTTATTTGAAAGAGACAGCAAGAGAGGGAACCCAAACGGCGGTCGGGGTGGGAGAGGGAGAAGCAGGCTTTCTGCTGAGCAGGGACCCGGAAGCTGGACTTGGTCCCAGGACCCTGGGATCATGACCTGAACCAAAGGAAGACACTTAACCACTGAGCCACCCAGGTGCCCCAGATTGTTTATTTTTTCTTCCAAGAAGATCATTCATTCTCTATCCCGTTTTCAAAGTGAAGGGTCTGTATAATTTTCCATGCTTTCCAGTAGTTTTTTTTCTTTAATGTCTATGCTTTTTGTGAGTCTACTCATGTGGTCATCTGTCTCTCAACATAATTTCCTCTTATCCTCAAGTTTAAATGGGAGAGTGTTGTTTGAAAATCTCCTAGGTACTCGCTGTAATTTTCTCTAGACTCTTATACCCTAAGTGAAGGGCCCTGAGATCATGACCTGAGCCAAAGGCAGATGCTTAACTGACTGAGCCACCCTGGTGCCCCTCATTTAAAAAGTAATTAAATTAATTTATTATTTCTTTATTGTTTAATTAATTTATTAATTTATTAAATAAATTAAATTTATTACTTTAAATTTGGAAAAGGGTCGCCTGGCTGGCTCAGTCGGTAGAATGTGTAACTCTTGATTTTGGTGTTGTGAATTTGAGCCCCACACTGGGTATAGAGATTACTTAAAAAAGAAAAAAAAAAAAAGAAAAAAATTGGAACATAAATCTATAATAAGAAGTAGGACTCCGCTGTGAGTTACCTGTAAATTATGTCCTTAACATTTTCATTTATTTCATTCAGTGTTTGCCTGGCCGCATGTGTATCCAGCAGTCGAGTCGGGCCTGTCTGGGTCAGAGCGGAGGCTCAGTATGTGAGTGTGTGGAGTTGAGTGAGATTTTTCCTACCTCCCCTCTCTTTAGTGCTTGGTTACCCCCCATATTTTGGGTGAGGCCGGATGACTTGGAGTGACAGCAGCTCCCCTGAGAATGAAACACAATGCCAACGTTGCAGAGGAAGGAGTCGGGCAAGCGGGGCCTCAGGTGAAGAGGGCAGCATGTGCATTTCTGATGAAATGCTACTGTGCTCATCTCAATTTCATTTGGATCTATCCTCCTGCAGACAGATTTATTTGGAAGCAGTCTGGGAAAAACAGACTAAATTAACTATGTCACAGCAGAGGCCACACAGCTCTGTTGTGGGATTCCCCTCACTTGATCCACAAGAGAGGGACTGGTGGAGGGGAAGTCACTTGCCTGTCATGCAGAAAGAGAAGGAAACAGTTGAGGTCAGTGACAGGTCAGCCTCATCCTGTGGGTGAGCCAAGCAGGGCAGAGCCGTGGAGTGGGCTATCACAGATGACAATGAATGCAGCTCATGACAGAACTTAAGGCACAGCTGGGTGAGCAGATGCCTAGGGGCGTGCCGCTGGAGCGACCTCCTGTGAGATGGGGTCCAGTGACGGTGGAGTGGGCTAAGGGAGCCTAGAGAGGCAGAGGCATAGAGAGCAGCCTGACTTTTGTGTGTCGGAGCCCATTTCTCCTCCACCTGTTGCCTTTGGGAACTCCAGAGAGAGGGGAAGGAAAGAGAAAGGGCTCAGGGTTGACACTTGGCTGTAGGAACCATTGATCCTGGGGACTTAGAGAATGACTGTTGGTGACCTTACCTGGGACCTGGAAACCACTGGGGTGTGGGTGTGGTTACCCCTTAGCTTGTTGATCCAACTGGACACTGTGAATATTTACAGGGGGCCTGGATCTGGCAAGCCTGGATGTAGGGTCACCCGAGATATTGGAGATACTTACGTTACATATACATATTAAAAAAAAAAATGTGCGAACTGCTTTTATATCTAATTAGCTCCTTCCCAAGGCTTTTAGCTTTTTCATACTTTGACTTTTTTGTTCTCCTTAAAAAAAAAGAGAGAAAAGGATAACAGGCCCTTTAATATTAGGAGTATTTTGGTATACTAAATATTGTACTGAAAATTGGGTTTCCTGGTTATTGGGGCACCTGGGTGGCTCAGTTGGTTAAGCAACTGCCTTCGGCTCAGGTCATGATCCTGGAGACCCGGGATCGAGCCCCACATCGGGCTCCTTGCTCAGCGGGAAGCCTGCTTCTCCCTCTCTCACTCCCCCTGCTTGTGTTCCCTCTCTGGCTGTGTTTCTCTCTGTCAAATAAATAAAATCTTTAAAAAAATATATTATTAATGGGTAGTTGTGTTTCATGTCACAAATGTACCACGATTTCATTAATTGCAGTATGTTACTAGTGTCAGTTCCTTTCCAGCTATTTACTGTCAGGAATGATGGCAAGGTAAACAAATCATGGTGTATGTCTCAGTACTTTCATAAAAGTCAAGTTCTTAGAAATAGAATAACTGGGTCAGACTGTATAGTTCTTAATATGTATTGCCAAATTGTAGGCATTTATTTTAAATCCGAATTTCTAAATTGAAAAACTCCGAGAGTTGAGTAGCTCTGATTTGGAAGTAAGTGAAATAAATGATTTTTTTTTTTTTAAAGCACTAAGTATAGTTTTTACCACTTAGTAGTTCTCTTCTGAGCTTGGACAACAAAGGTGCAATACAGTGAAGCAGCACTGGAATAAAGAAAGCACTCTTATTGCTAATGCAGCCCTTGTTCACTTTGCTGTAGAGTGAATGTCTTGTGGAGACTGGGTTTACTGAATTCAACTGTGATGGGTATGTTGAGTGTAGACACCGAAATATTTGACCATGAAAATTCTTACTGTTTTTATTGATAATTTGCACAGTATGGTTGAAAGCTCAAATATTGGGCATGCTTAGCTATTTGTAGTTTTCATAAGGAACATGATTCTTTATGTCTGTAATGACGTTTATAGAACATATCGGAGTGCCCGCGGCGTTTTTCATGTGGCTTATGGGTTTTTATCACCAGCACGAGACTAACACATGTTCAGGAGTGGGTTCTTCCAGTGGAGTCAGCGTTGCAGCTGACCAGTCAGCTACTAGTTACAGAATACTACTTTGTGGAATGGTCGTCAGCAAAAAAGAAAAAAAAAAGTCTTCCTTACCTCAGCAAGAATTAGAGCTGAGAAATCAGCTTTGAGAGAACTGTGTGTGTAGATCAGTGGGTCAAATGAAGTGAAGGTGCTTTGTTATAAAGCCTGTGCGGTGATTGGCTCAGCCCCTGCCCGAGTCTGAATGCTGCGTACCAGCCCTGTGTCTCAGGTGCCCATTACTGGCTCTGTTACAACTTGCTCAGAGGGGCCAGACCAGTTTGCAAACAGGGAAGAAGACACTTCTGGAAAGTTAATGTTTGTGTAAGGACTTCCTGGTTAGAGTGCATTCCTCAGTTGTTTCCAGTTCCACTGTCTTTAAAGATTCAGAAAACCCAGGAAAGATTTCCTGATATTTTAAATATGATAGACTACAGTCAATGCTGCAGTGTATGGGGGATTATGTTCTAACAGTCAGGGAAATAAAAATGTTATTAGAAGCATGACACTCAGATAACAACACCAAAGCTAGAAGGAAAGAATGATCTTGAATATTGACTTGTTTAACTCCTCTAGCATTTATACCTCAGACTTAAGACTGAAGCATGAGAGTTCATGCATTTGGAAGAAGGACTAAACCTCAAAATAAAACCACAGTGCTGGAGTTCTGCTCTGAGATTTCCCGGTTGTCTAATGATAGCCTGTGGTGTTTGTTATCATTCCCTGTGTCTGTAATCCAGTGCCCCATTTTGCTTCTCTGTATTCTCTGGCCCCAGATTTAACGTTCACTGATTCAGGTGCCTAGTTGTTTTTGAAAGATGACTCGACAGTGCTGGGCATCAGGGGAAGCTGTGTTAGGACCTTCAGGTTAACAGCCTGGAACCTATAGACAGTGAGTATTGCAGACATAGGGCTTTTGATATCTTAAGCACCTCCTTGAATTCCTTGGACATCCCTGAAATGGGTGTGTGTGTGTGTGTGTGTGTGTGTGTGTGTGTGTGTGTGTGCGTGGTATCCAGGACACACATAACATGCAGTTTATGCTTTCGAAAAAGTCATCCAGGAAGTCTCCCTTCCCCCAGCCACATTGTTGTATCTGAGCTCTTCATTCTTAAAATGCAGCACTAAGTCTGTTGAAGACAGTTTTCCCTCTGTCAATAGCCATGACTTTGGCCAATTCTTGTGGATTTTCAGCAATCATTTCATTTATTGAAATCATGAGATTTCAATATTACAATGGGCTTAAACATAACCTTAGAGGATTAGCTCATAAATGACTCTTAAGTGACACTCATTTTCTTAATCCTTTAGGTATGCAAACCGCTCCCTATTTTCATAATTTATCACTGAATACATTTTTCTTATATCCCAAGTTAGTTGTGAAAGACTGAGCCCATGAATGTCTTTTACAAGATAAACTTGTTTCCGATTGTAGGAAAATTGAGGTTGTTGTGTTCATGTTTATGGACAAGTGTTTTTCTGAGGTGAGTCATTTACAAACTCTTGGTTTCTTAACTTTCCACATGCAAGACTGCTTTTTTTGGTTAAAGATAAACAGAAGGAGACCCTAGGCTAAGGAGCTGTGAAAGTTTTAAATGGAACCTGCAAGTCGGTTGTTCAGTGGAGCTGCCTTATGACAAGGCAGCTGGAGTGCCTGCAGTTCTCCCTCAAGCTCGTGCAGGATATCAGACAACTGAGCTGCGATAATGTTACCAGGCACTGTCCTTGAGCATATTTGTTTTGTTGATCTGGCAATACCAGCATTGTAGTTGTGTGAGCCCCTAAGTGATTCCCTGGGAATGGGGAGTATAAGGTACAGGGCCCTCTGGAGGGGCCCACTGTTATCGAAGTCCAGTTCCTACAAAGACCAGGGAAAGTAGTGACTCAGAATTTGTAGGGGTATTTTCTTCTTTTCTATTCATGCATTCCCTTAACCTAGATACTTTCCCATTTGTACCTGCAAAAGGCCGGGGCGGGGGGGGTGGGGATCCACACAACATTTTGGTTTGCAGTGTGGGAGGAGAAAAGTTGTCCTACATCAAAGGATAACTGTGGATAAAATGATAACTTAAAATAAATTCTTGGTGATAGAATGCAGGTCACGTATACTGGATTGCACAAATTAGGTTTTTGTCTGGTTTAATTTATTCAACAGTATTTGCTCTCTTGGACACATAAGACCTGTTACAGTTTTTTTGGGATAGGGATGGAGGAAAAGTGGGTACAAACATGAATCTGTGTTCAGTCTCCATTTCATTTACCTCCCCCTCTTTCATGGCTCAAACCACTGTGGCCTTTTCCGTCTGGTGACAGTTGTCCTCACCAAGGTCACACCCTTTTGACTCAGCGTAGTAGATGCATTTTTTAATGTCTTAGCTTCTTGGCAACATGCGATGCATGGCAAGTCACTCCTTTGTTCTGGAAGCACTCCCTTCCCCATTCTGAAGGGGCCTGGAATGCTCAGTCCTTATGCTGAAGAACATCTCTTCTTCAGTACTTTTATCTCCTCAGCCAATAACCAAGATGGAAGCTGGAAGATCAGGGCTGTAACACATGTGAGGTACTGTAGGCCTTGAGAAGACAAGAGGGACACTGGAGGATTGGGTGTGATTTCCTGGTACAAGTAGTACTGAATGTGTGTGTGTGTGTGTGTTAAATGGCATTTGAGAGGCACTTGGCCCGGTGGGGGCTCCATATTTGAATGAGTAAAGGCTGGGTTTAAACAGAGTTGGTGGGGGATGAATATGTTTAATTTAGAAATCAGCGTAGGCCAAGTGTCCGCCAAGGGGGAAGCTGGAGCTGGTGAAGGTAACGGTGAATCCTTCTCTCTGCTGCAGTGGAGAGATGGCAGGGGGTGGGGCAGGCGGACAGCCAGTGTGTGTTCTTGCCAGACTCTGGAAGGCTGCAAATATCAGCCAAGGAATTTTGGGTTGTGTTTGTTAGGCAGTGGGTGGACTGGAAGGATTCTGAGCAGGAGAAGCTTTTGGAATTGGGAAGACTGATTCAGCAGCAGTTTGTCGGATGGGATTGGATTGAGAAAAACCTCATTTTGGTCTCACTTCTGGGCTCCTTGAAGGCATTCAGCCCCCCAGCGGGGTGAAGCGCTAACCTGCCTTCATTATGAGCAGTGGCTCATTCCCCATGACCGTTGCTTTATTGTCCTTTGGTCACTTTACCTGAGCCACCTGGTCCTGTGACCACTGACCACTGAGTTCCTATCAACTTGTGTGCACAGCATATCAGGTAACAGCCGTACTCTGGTCTCCTGATACCACAAATACCATTGCGGTAACCTTAGCAGAAGTCATGGTACCTTGTGGAGGCACGGCAGCAATGTGACTGGAGTTCGTGTGCAGCGTCAGGTCTGCAGGGGTGAGAAGGCCTGCGATTTAAAACACGAGAGAGGAGGGCATGGAGAGTGTGAAATGGGCCCCTGAGGTAGGTTCCAGACTGGGGGCTTAGGGCAAAATCAGGACTAAGTTTGTCTGAAAATCTAAATAGTTTCCAGATATGAAAAAATAATCATGAGAATGTACTTCATAGTTTATCAGCTCTTCCATCTAGGCTTCCTTCCCCCCATATCCACAAACCAAGCACAGCCCCAGGACTCCATATTGACACCATAATACCTTTTTTCCCCCCTTTTAAAAGAATAAGTGCTTCTGAAGTCAAGTGAAAGTACGAAGGAAAAATTCTGGAAGTGCTTCTCTTTGTCCATATGTCTGTCAGCTTGGGGGTGAGGACGGCGGAGGGGGGCATCAATCAGCATTCAGGGCTGAGAAGGGTAGTGCCCTTTAGGTCACCGGTGCCAACCTACACATTTGGGACTATTCTACGGGTGTGGTTTGAGCAGTAGTACTAGTCTATGTTGTCAGTAAATGGTGTCTGTGCTAAGTCTTTCTTGTTGATAAAAATAGGGAAAATAGTATTATGAAATATTTATAGAGAACTCTGATTCTAAGGGCTTTGGTAGATTGCTGTGACACCAGGACAGTTAGAGAGTTTTGTATACTTGGGAGCATATTCATGCTTCATTGCTGAGACGCTGAAAACATCTAGAAAGTCATTCACATGGAATGAAAGTAGGTCTAAGTTAGAATGTCAGTGTTATTTATTAAATAACCACAAATGTGATGCTGGTGCTATAAACCCATTCAGTTCTTGTGACAACAGCAGCTGGTCTCAGCCAGTGTCATTGTCACTGGGCCCAGGACCTCCGTGAAAACTGATGGCAACATGGTGGCTGCTCATTTGGAGAGTGGCCTCCCCTCTTAGCTACTCCAGCTGTCTTTGGAAGGGAGACTGGGAAAGAGGCTCTTTTTAGGAGCATTATCTGCTTTCCTATCCATCTTATGGAAGTCTGTTTATAATTTAATTCAGCCAGGCTTAGTTACAATCTAAGCAATATTTTGTCAAGGTGCATGGGCTGTGTCCCTTGGGCTCCAGGGTCCACATATTTTGAGAGGTGCAAAAATGCCTGCTTAGTGTGAACACTGAATTCTGAAGCTGAAAGGTCTTCGGTCCCCGGCAGCAGGCTCATGTTTTAGATGTGGTTGTCAGCTAACTAGAGACCAACGGGCCTGCCTGTGTCACACAGCCGTGTCAGACCTCAGACCTTCCTGGTTAGGGCTTGCCCCAGGAAAATATGGTCGTTCTGTGTAAAACAATGGTGGAAGTCATTTAAAATCAGAGCATTCCTGTTGGTCCAGGGAGACTGGATCCAAATGATATGATGCAAGTCTCATCCCCTCTCTTTGGCCGGAATTTTTATGGGCTCACAGCAGGTGCTTTCTATTAGCCCTTAAGAAGGTGTGTGCTTAATGAGCAGAAAGGGCTTTTTGTTTTGCTTTTGTTTTTAATCCTAGTGTCTTAGTCATCTTGGACTGCTATAACAAAACATGGACTGCATGGCTTAAGCAACAGAAATTTATATCTCACAGTACTGGAGGCTGGGAAGTCCAAGATCGAGGTGCCAACAGAGTCCTTTGTGGCTTCAGCCTTCTTCCTGCAGTGTACACTTTTTTGCTTGTCCTGACATAGTGTAGCGAGGAGAGCTCTGGTTGTCTTATAAGGCACTGATTCCATCCCGGGGCTTCACCTCATGAATGCACCTAAGCCTAGTTAGCTTCCAAAGAACCCACCTCCAGACACTATCGCACTGGGGGTTCCGTCTCAACATAGGAATTTAGGGAGACACAAATATTCAGTCCATTAACACATAGTGATGCTGTTTTTTTTTTTAATATGTTGGCTATCTGGTAAAAGTATGTTTTTAATTTAAGAGACAGTCCAGTGTATCAGTAGTTATTATTCATGCTCACAAATATTCAGAGATGTGATTAAAGGTTTTTGAAAATATCCAGAGATGGCTAGGTTAAGAATTTGACTTTTTTTAACCTACTTGTCCAGTTTATTCTACAAGTGCTTATTTGAGCACATCTTACGAGTTAGGCCCTGAGCTTGGTTCTAGGCCAAAGGAATAATAAAATAAAGCCTTTTATTTTATTTGAGTCATTTGGTACCCAGTATTAAAGTGGCATACACTTACTTTCCTCCAGTCTTCTTTCAAATATACTTTATCAGGTTTTAGTGTTGTCCTGTGTATCTTTTATGTGAAATATTGTAAAAATACATTATATATGGATAATATAATAAATATGTAATTACTCATACCTGGCTTTTTATCAGATCTTAATATTTGAAGGAAACATGTCCAAATTTTTTTTTAATCTGAGAAATAAACATCACTGGCAATTGAAGATTCCTATAGGATCCTCCCTGTCCTGTGTTTCTTTCTCCCTTTCTAGAAATAAACCCCAAATTCAGGATAGTAGTTATCATTACCATCCGTGTTTTTATACTTTTATTATGTGTGTATGAGTTTATAAGCAACAGAATATATGTTATTTTTAAAACTTAAAAATAGCAAACTATATGTTCTCCTGTACCTTGAGAAAAAAAAAACAGCCAGGATATTTGAGATTTATTCCCTTTGATACATAACTCTAGTTCTTTAAAAAAAAAAACTGATGTATATAATATTCTACTGATGATTATTCTACATTATTAGTCTGTTCTCTTGTCAGATATTTTTGGAATATTTCCAGATTTTCATTACTGTAAATAGCACTGCTGTGGACATTCTTGTCCCTGTTCAGCATATCTGTAAATCTCTCTAGGGACATAAGTAAGTGTGTAATTGTGGGGTGATGTGAGTGCCTTCAACCCCAGGCTTATCTCCAGCTTTCCTACATAGTGCCACGTTGCTTTGCACAGTAGACATTCCCCCTGCAGTGTGTCTTTGATCTGGTGGCTCTGCATCTTCTCCAATACTTGGTTCTATCAAACGTTTGAGTTTTTACCCATCTGTTGAGTGTAAAGTGATATGTTATCATTTCTAGCTTTAGTGCTGCATTTCCCTGATTGCAGTGAGGTGGGATATCTCGTCACACATCTTTTGGCCTTTCGGGGTTTTTACTTCTGTGAGTTGTCTGCTTGTCACATAGCCTCGCTTCTTTACTGGTGGTGGCATTGAGACTCCGGTTCAGAGAAGTGGATTGGTCATAATCCTTAATTCATGACACAGTATCACCATTTTCTTGTAATATGCCTGTTGGTATGAAAGGGGGTGCAGGACGAACACATAAGCCTGCCCTGCTAGCTGTTGGAGGCTCTCTGTGTTTTTGAAAAGACTCTGACATTTGCTGGATTGCCAAGTGGGCTTAGGTCCATTTGCAACATCTCTTGCTTATGCCTGTAATCATTTTAAATTTATAATGTAACTCCTAGGTCTGTTATTTAAAATTCACAGTGTGTTTAGTCCCTGCTCTTCTGTAGTGTCTACTCGGTTTTTTCCACGGTCTGTTTTTTTTCTCCCTGTTTGCTTTTTAGTTTTGGATTGTGAGCTCCTTTCCAATTGAGGATTATCTGTTGAAAATCTGGGACACCTGGTCAGAGGTGTATTAAAAATCTAGAGTAGGAGTTTCAGTTTTGAAATACTTAGTGACATTGGGTAAAATAGAACAAGTGTCCTTTCAAATGCAAAGCTGTGATTATAAAAAGAAAGCATGGAAACTCCCCAGAGTTGGACCATGAAGAGGAGATGTAATTCCTGAGCAGTACACTAGAGTTGAGCTTTCCATAGGGTCAGTGACAGGGGTCTTAACACCAATATGGGGAGAGAGAATGAAGCCTTGAGCAAAAAGATGGACCTGGGATCTTACCTGATATATGGTTAGCCAGGACCCTCCAATGGCTGCACCCTTGGTGAAGGAGTAGATCAGAAGTCTGCCCAGCACTGAAATGTAAAAAGTTTGTCCATCTCAGCCTGGGCTCCGAGTAGAGGATAAAGTGCTCTGATCCTGTCTTAGAATTAGAAAGCACAGGTGTTTCCTTACTTCTTAGGGTTCAGATGTATACTACCCATATTTTCCAGGGGTCACGAAAGCAAGAAATGAGCTTAAAAACCAATCCAGAGTCAATGATTCTCCTCTGCTGAGATGCCTCACAGAAAGAAATCTGTGCTATTTGTCTTCTGCCTTAGTAAGTTTCTTGAAACATAGCCGTGTCAATGATCTTATGCACCTTTGCACGTCAATGCATTTTTGGAATGAATGAACGAGTGAAAAGTCAAAACACATGGACATTTTAATAGAACCTAACGTCCGTCTACAAGGTAGGTTTTCCACATGTTAAAATATAAGCTTAGAAGAGATTTTTTGCAATTAAAGTTTTCCACAATTTTCAAATCGTTCTTGCATTAGAACCATCTGTAAATCACAGAATAAGCAGACATTCATTCACTTATTGAGCATCTGTGCTGGTCTGTGTATTGTGAAGGACACAAGGACTACCATGTGCTTTGTTCTTAGGGAGTTGTAAGCGTAGGGGAGTGACAGGCTTGAACACACATAGTTACGGTGAAAAGTGCAAAGTAAGAGCTTTAGTTAAATTTTCAAAGTAGTTTTGGGATTGTAGAGGTTGGCACTGATTCATTTCCCCTGAGGAATTTATTCATTCACTAACATTTAATAGAGCTTCTCATGTGGTCAGTATTGGGAGGGATTACAAGAGAACCTCATATTTATTGTGTGATCACCCATGTATTAGGTGGCAAACATTTTATGTGCGGTTAATCTCTACAACACAATTTTAATTCTCTCATCGTCCCTATGAAGAAGAACCTGTAATTATCCTCATTCTTAAAACTATTTATTGGAATTTAGTATATGTATAGAGAAGTATACTTTCATATGTGTACAACTGGATGGACTGCATGAATTGTATATTCCTGTGTCACCACTGACAGCAAGAACAAACTGAACATTACAGACATTCTGGAAGCCCCCCTTTGCCCCCTTGATTTCCAGAAGCAATGTTTCTTTTCCTGTTTCTGTATTTTCTGGAAGCAAAATCATATAATATGTGTATGGTTGTGGATTTCTTATTCCTGTACTTGTCTAGCATTCTATTATCTCCATTTTACAAATGAAGAAGTTGAGACTGAGAGGTCAGAGTAACCCAGCAGCATGCAACTAATAATGAATATATTATAGTACCACTAAGTGTTTGCAAAGCATGATTTTTAACGTTCGTATGGTATCCTGTCATGTATGTATAGCACAATCAATTTAACCAGGCCCTTCTGATGGATATTTGGGTTGTCTACACCATGCTATTTATACTTTACCATAAAATTAAAAAAAAATCACTTTAAATATTTACAGTGTTCTGAGTTTCCAGTTACTTTGCCATTGACTATAATCAGTTCCTTTCTAAGTATAGCAGCTAATAAACATTAATTTCCCCTGTGACCAGGATAGCAGCTGCTAGTCAAGGGTGGTTTTGGTAGTTTTCATGTGGTCTTCTTGCCTTTTGAAAGGGCCTTGTAAAGGGGTGCCTGGGTGGCTCAGTTGGTTAAGTGACTGCCTTCGGCTCAGGTCATGATCCCGGAGACCTGGGATTGAGCCCCACATCAGGCTCCCTGCTCAGCGGGAAGTCTGCTTCTCCCTCTCTCACTCCCCCTGCTTGTGTTCCCTCTCTGGCTGTGTTTCTGTGAAATAAATAAAATCTTAAAAAAAAAAAAATGAAAGTGCCTTGTATGAATGTGTAGTGTCCTTGCTTTTTTCTTCTTGCCATATTTATGCCTTCCTCTTCCTCCTCCTTTTTTCTGCTTGGAAACTCCTTATTAGAGTCTCTCTTTTCTGCTGTAGTCCAAAGGTACACCCCTTTGCCTGAACGATGGCTCTCCCTCTGGCCTGCTGATGTGTTCTGCAGCAAGTTTTGTGTGGATCAGTCCGTCAGAGGACTTCATGAAACATTCTTCAAGACACCTTCTCTAGTGCAGCAATTCACAGAGGGTACTTGTGGAGTGTGAACCTCTGGAAAGGAGGAGCTGTGTGTTCTTCACCACAATTCCTGGCAGGTAGTAGGTACTCACTAAATGTGAGATGACCAAATGAAGCTCTGCTATAGCTTCAGATTGTCATCTCTTAAAAAAGATATATTTTATTTTTTCAGGGTTCCAAGATTTGTTATTTATGCACCACACCCAGTGCTCCATGCAATACGTGCCCTCCTTAATACCCACCACCAGGCTCACCCATTCCCCACTCTCCCCTTCCAAAACCCTCAGTTTGTTTCTTAGAGTCCACAGTTTCTCATACTTCATCTCTCTCCCTCATTTACCCCAGTTCACTTTTTTCCTTTCCTTCTCCTGATGTCCTCCATGTTACTCCTTATGCTCCACAAGTAAGTGATAAACTATATGATACTTGACTTTCTCTGCTTGGCTTATTTCACTCAGCATAATCTCCTCCAGTCCTGTCCATGTTGATATAAAAGTTTGGGTACTCATCCTTTCTGATGGAGGCATAATATTCCACTGTATATATGGGCCATATCTTTATTCATTCGTCTGTTGACGTTGAAGGGTACCTTGGCTCTTTCCACAGTTTGGCAATTGTGGCCATTGCTACAATGAACATTGGGGTACATATGGCCCTTCTTTTCACTGCATCTCTGTCCTTGGGATAAATACCCAGTAGTGCAATGCAGGGTCATAAGGTAGCTCTATTTTTAATTTTTTAAGGAATCTTTACACTGTTTTCAAAAGCAGCTGCACCAGCTTGCATTCCCACCAGCAGCGTAATAGAATTCCCCTTTCTCCACATCCTCTCCAATACTTATTTCCTGTCCTATTAATTTTGGTCCTTCTACCTAGTATAAGGTGGTATCTCAGTGTTTGATCTGAATTTCCCTGATAGCTAGTGATGATGAACATTTTTTCATGTGTCTGTTAGCCATTTGTATATCTTCTGTGGAGAAGTGCCTCTTCATGTTTCCTGCCCATTTTTTGATGTGTTCGTCTTCTTTTTGGATGTTGAGTTTGAGTAGTTCTTTATAGATCTTGGATATCAGCCCTTTGTAGTGTCATTTCCAAATATCTTCTCCCATTCTGTGTGTTGCCTCTTTGTTTTGTTGACTGTTTCCTTTGCTGTGCAGAAGCTTTTTATTCTGATGAAGTCCCAAAAGTTCATTTTTGCTTTTGTTTTCTTTGCCATTGGAGACGTGTCTTGAAAGAAGTTCCTATGGCTGCTGATGTCAGAGAGGTTACTGCCTATGTTCTCCTCTAGGATTTTGATAGATTCCTGCCTCACAAGTTTATCTTTGTGTGTGGTGTAAGAGAATGGTCGAGTTTCATTCTTCTATACTTAGCTTTCCAATTTTTCCCACCACCATTTATTGAAGATACTGTCTCTTTTCCACTGGATATTTTTTCCTGCTTTGTCGAAGATGATTTGACCATAGAATTGTGGGTCCATATCTGGACTCTCTGTTCCATTGGTCTATGTATCTGTTTTTGTGCCAGTGCCATGCTGTCTTGGCGAACACAGCTTTGTAATGAAGCTTGAAATCAGGTAACATGATGCCCCTAGCTTTTTTTTTTTTTTCTTTTTCAACATTTCCTTAGAAATTTGGGATCTTCTCTGGTTCCAGCACTTTGAAAAATGCTGGTGGAATTTTGACCGGGATGGCATTGAAAGTATAGATTTCTCTGGGCAGTATAGACATTTTAACAAGTTTATTCTTCCAACCTGTGAGTATGGAATGCTCTTCCTTCTTTTTGTGTCTTCTTCAGTTTCTTTCATGGGTGCTCTGTAGTTCCTTGACTACAAATTCTTTTCCTCTTTGGTTAGGTTTTTTCCAAGGTATCTTATGGTTTTTGGTGCTATAAAAATGGAATCGATTCTCTGATTTCCCTTTCTATATTTTCATTGTTAGTGTATAAGAACGCAACTGATTTTTGTGTGCTGTTTTGTATCCTGCCACATTACTGAATTGTTGTATGAGTTTTAATAGTTTGGGGGTGGAGTCTTTTGGGTTTTCCATATAAAATATTATGTCATCTGCGCAGAGAGAGAGTTTGATTTCTTCTTTGCCAATTTGAATACCTTTTATTTCTTTTTGTTGTCAGATTGCTGTTGCTAGGACTTCTAACACTATGTTGAACAACAGTGGGGAGAGTGGGCATCCTTGTCTTGTTCCTGATCTCAGTGGGAAGGCTGTTAGCTTTTCCCCATTGAGAATGATATTTGCTGTGGGTTTTTTATAGATAGATTTTATCAAGTTGAGGAATGTTCACTCTATGCCTATACTTTGAAGAGTTTTAATAAGGAACAGATGCTGTATTTTGTCAAATGCTCTTTCTTTCTTTCTTTCTTTCTTTCTTTCTTTCTTTCTTTCTTTATTATTTATTATTTATTTATTTGACAGAGAGAGAGAGAGAACAAGTAGGCAGAGAGGCAGGCAGAGAGAGGAGGAAGCAGGCTCCCTGCCAAGCAGAGAGCCTGATGCAGGCCTCGATCCCAGAACCCTGAGATCATGATCTGAGCCAAAATCAGAGGCTTTAACCCACTGAGCCACCCAGGCACCCCAAATGCTTTTTCTGCATTGACTGAGAGGACCATGTGGTTCTTCTCTCTTCTCTTGTTGATATGTTCTGTCACATTGATTTGCGAATGTTGAACCACCCTTGCATCCCAGGGATAAATTCCACCTGGTCAGGTTGATAATTTTTTAATGTACTGTTGGATCCTATTAGCTAGGATCTTGTTGAGAATCTTGGCATCCATATTCATCAGGGATATTGGTCTGAAATTCTCCTTTTTGATGGGGTCTTTGCCTGGTTTCAGGATCAATGTAATGCTGGCTTCGTAGATAGAGTCTGGAAGTTTTCCTTCTGTTTCTATTTTTTGAAACAGCTTCAGGAGAATAGGTGTTATTTCTTCTTTGAATGTTCGGTAGAATTACCCAGGGAATCCATCAGGTCCTGGGCTCTTGTTTTTTGGGAGGTTTTTGATCCCCGCTTCAGTCTAGTTACTAGATATTGGTCTATTCAGGTTGTCAATTTCTTCCTGTTTCAGTCTTGAAAGTTTATAGGTTTCCAGGAATGCATCCATATCTTCTAGTTGTTTAATTTATTGGCATATAACTATTGATAATAATTTCTGATTATTGTTTCTATTTCCTTTGTGTTAGTAGTAATCTCTCCCCTTTCATTCACAATTTTATTAATTTGGGTCCTCTCTCTTTTCTTTTGGATTAGTTTGGCCAGTGGTTTATTGATCTTACTAATTCTTTCAAAGAACCAGCTTCTTGTTTCTTTGATGTGTTCTACTGTTTCTCTGGTTTCCAATTCATTGATCTCTGCTCTACTCTTAATGATTTCCCTTCTTATGTGTGTGGGGTTGGCTTAATTTGTTGTTATTTTTCCAGTTCTTTAAGGTGTAAAGAGAGTTGATGTGTTCTGGATTTTTCAGTTTTTGTTTTTGTTTTTGTTTTTTTTTTTTTTGAGTGAGGCTTGGATGGCTGTGCATTTCCCCCTTATGACTGCCTTTGCTGTCTCCCATTGGTTTTGGACTGATGTGTCCTCCTTCTCCTTGGTTTCCATGAATTGTTTAAGTTTTTCATTGATTTCCAGATTGTCTTCTTTTGACTGACTTTTCTAATGTTATGACTTATGATTTTGGGGAATGTGGAGTAATTTTCTTAGGCTCTTTAAACAGAAGTGGGATATCTAGAGTTGTCTGTTTAAACTTTTTTTTTTCTGTTCTGTTAGTAGAAGAGGAGTGATTTAAGAATTAGATAGAAAATAGGTTTGTGATAATTTGTTACAGCATGGAGTTTCTTATATTTTCTCCATTCATTGAACATTTGTTAAAACCCTACTGGATGTCATGCAGTAGAGAGACAAAGATGAATATAATAATCCCTGCCCTTCAGGAAGCTTGTGGGAGATAGAGATGCCTGTCTAAGTATAATGCATTCTGGTAAAATGTATCCACATAGCTGTGAGCTATTATTTTGTTTGTTGATTTGTTTTGAGGACAAAAGAGAGGCTGCCAGGAGGGTCCTCTGGGAAGATCTGACACCAGCACTGAATCTTAAGGAAAGTGCATAAATCCCTACTTGATCTTCCATCCATATGCTACTCTCATTTCTGTCTCCTTATTTCTAGAATGGGAGAGCTGCCCACAGTTACACCATTCTATCGTTTGTAATGTAAAAATCTCATTCTTGTCTTTTCCAGATATCACACAGCTCTTTTTCGGGGTCCTGTTGATTCTAGCTCTGAACTCACTGTGTCCTCTTCCTTTCCATTCTCACATTGATTCCTCCTTGATTTGCAAGAACGGGCATGGGGACATTCACCTTTTTGCTTTAAGTATCTGACCTATGGCACATAATAGGTTCACATTTTTATTAAACCAAAATGCACTGAGTGATCTGTAATTGACCTTCCTTCCTCTAATCCCTTTGATTTTCCTTTGATTCTATACAGGGTTTTATGGTTTTGCTTAAAATTCTTTCATGACTCCATTTCACTCCCAAAATGGAAATCCAGCTTCTTGGCCTGGGGCCTACCATTGACCTCAGTCTGTATGTCAGAGCATGTCTGGAGTTCTGTATGTCATTTTCATGGCCCCATGTACCTTCCCCTTTGCTGATTGTCACTTCTGTCTCATGTATTAAGATCCAGCTTAGCTGTCTCCAACCCTCTGATACCTCCCCTATCTTTCCCAGGAAGAAGTAGTGGTACCCTCCACTGGGTTCCCTGAAGTCTGTCCAGGTTGTCCTCTAGTATTTCTACATTTGATTACAGTCTTCTCTTTTCCTCTGCATCACTCCTATTAGGTTGAGGGCCAGGAATTGTGCCTGATTATTTTTTGTCTCCTGATTTGTTGCTTGTTACTTGTCAGATGAATAGGTCCTGCCTTCACTTCCCTGAAATACACCTTCTGCTTTCATATCTCTTCAGTTTTATGTGCATGATTTTTATGATGGACACATCTTTCAGCAGCTCTATTTAAATGTAGTGCATTATTCAAGGGCCAGTGCAAATCATGCCTTGTTTGTGAAAGTATCTTTGATGGTGGCAGCCCAAAATATTGGCACCTATCTCTAAACCATCTTTGTTAGTTCTTGACTGTGGCACTTACACAA
>PITA01022213.1:0-30865 GCA_004023965.1 Spilogale gracilis | reverse complement strand
TGTTGCTACAAAAGTTGGGTATTCATCCTTTCTGACGGAGGCATAGTACTCCATTGTATATATGTACCACATCTTCTTTATCCATTCATCTGTTGATGGGCACCTTGGCTCTTTCCACAGTTTGGCGATTGTCAGGCCTTCCTTTTAAAAATGCTTTTCAGTGAAAGCAAATCTATTCAGTTGAAGAAAATTTTATAAAGAAAAATAAACTGGTTGCTCAGAATACTCTGGATAGTTTTTTTTAATCCAGTTTGGTGCATTCAAATTATGCACCTCCTACCTCCCACCCTCAACACACACTCTATTGAGAATGCTTGCCATTTTCTACGAAGTCCTGCAAAGAGATGAACTTGGCCCAGGAGTAGCCAGTCTAGAAGAAGAGATGGAAGAAAATGTAGCTCTTTGCTTAGAGAAGTGTTCTGCCTGCGGCCTACTCTAAATTCCTGCAACTCCCACAATTTGGAACTTTATAGAGGTTAAAAGCTAATTTCTATTAATGATGCAGAAAGTTATTGCAGCAATGGCCACAATCCCCAAACTGTGGAAAGAGCCAAGGTGCCCTTCAATAGACTAATGGATAAAGAAGATATGGTCCATATATACAATGGAATATTATGCCTCCATCAGAAAGGATGAATACTCAATTTTTGTAGCAACATGGACCAGATTGGAGGAGATTATCCTGAGTGAAATAAGCCAAGCAGAGAAAGTCAAATATCATATGGTTTCACTTACTTGTGGAGCATAAGGAATAATATGGAGGACAATAGGAGAAGGAAAGGAAATGTGAGTTGGGGTAAATCAGGGAAGGAGATGAAACATGACAGACTTTGGACTCAGAAACAAACTGAGGGTCTTGAAAGGGAGGGGGTGGGGAGATGGATGAGCCTGGTGGTGGGTATTGAGGGCATGTATTGCATGGAGCACCGGGTGTGAGGCATAAAGAATGAATCTTGGAAGACTGAAAAAATAAAATAATGTAATTAAAACCAAAAAAAAAGTTATCTAAGGGCAAGAAAATAACAGCTTTAGAAGACAAGATTAGGGCCCCAGGCCTTTCTCATGCAATTTCCCTTAGACAATTTCCCTTACAAATTGTCTATCAGAGAGAAGAGGAGAGGGAGGACCACCAGAAAAAGAATGATAAATCTGGTGTCTCACCACAGGAGGCTACTGACTGAAAGTGCCCTAAGGCAGTGGCCATGATCCGCTTAGAGCTAAGGGAAAGATCCGAGCATACAGGCCCTACAGGTTAAAAAAAATCTTCAGACTTAAATCCTATGTCAAAATAAGTATTTGACTATGGTTAATCACACATGGGATTAACAAAAAACCTAAGGAAGTTGGTGGAAACTTCAAAGAAATGCCAGGCCTGGCCATCCAAAAGCCAATGACTGACTCCTCAGCCCCAAAGGCAATCCAGGGACTCCTGAATCCACATCAGTAGGAGGAGGGCTACAAAATCTGTGTAGGAATGGAATGTTCTCCAATAGCCAGATAAGACATGGCCATTAAGGATAAAGGGAAGACTCCCAGAGAAGAGAACGGGACTGACAGATAGTTCAGCCAAGAGCTGATTGATTCCACTGTCCAGGTAGAGAGTCTTCACCATGCTTGCCCAAAAGGATTCTGTGTGTGCTGTAGACCACTGAAAGCTCCAGGTTTCATGTTTATATTGTAGTCCTCCTGCTGCTTCTTCACACATCATAGACTAGGAACATAGAAGGTAGATTAACTATGGAGGGGGAACCACACATGAACCTGACAGGGAGGGATAAAAATCCCTTGAACTGAATGCAAGAACTGGATGTAATCTTGGGGGAAGGAATAACCCCTCCAAATGAAGAGATACCCACGGGAAAGATAAGTATGGGTATCAGAAACCTAGAGAGGTAAACTGTAGCAGATTATATTAGCCAGGACCCACTGCAAAAACAAACTAGCTATTTTAAATGAAAGTATTGAACACATGAAATTAGAAACTTTAAAAATTTTAGGTAGAGTTGAAGGATTAAGTTCCAGGCCAGACCTGCAAAACTAAGTCTCAGAACAGCTTTGCAGAACTAGCCACTGGCAGAGATGTCATTTCTGCCTCCAGCAGGAGACCATGATTGGCACTATTGGCTTCAGGAACACATGCCAAGGATCAGGTGGGTCTGCCATCAATGCCACTCTGAAGCCAGAGCTCTGCAGAATCTCTGAAATGTGCATGCTCTACAGTAGGTTTACCACTACCAAGAAAGCTAGCAACTGCCACTAAAATGCTGACACAGAAAAAGCCAGTGCTTTGCTACCTGACCATGCTTGCTATCAGAAAGGGCCAAAAGAAACAACACAATGGCTTCCAACTCACTCAGAATGAATATTTAGAGAGCCAGTTTACCTTATCCACTGTGTAGGTACTATAGGTTGGCTTGCTTCATATTAATTCCCAGCTCCCTTCCCTTTAGCCTTTTTCTATAATATAGGCTGGAAAGACAAATGCTCTATCAATTCTCAGTCTCTCTCATAATTGAAGGTGCCCTTGTGAAACAGCTGTAGCCAATAAGATGTAAGCAGAAGTTTGCTAAGCAGATTGGGGAAAGTATTGCTTTCCCCTTAAAGGAAACAAAACAGCTGATGAGGCTTTTTCCTTCCCTTGTCTTCCTTCCTAAAATGGGAATGTGATGCCTTTTGACTATAAGAGTGCAGCTATAAATGCCATAGATTATCTACCTTAAATTTGATGTTATATGAGAAAAATAAACCCCTATTTGTTTAAACTATAGTTAACTTTTCAAACACTTGCAGCCAAATATCCCTTTAAAAAAAAAAAAGGGCTTTATTTATTTGTCAGAAAGAGAGAGCACAAGCAGGGGGAGCAGGAGCTCCCTAGAAGCGGACTCTCCACAGAGCAGGGAGCCTGATGCCAGGAACCGATCCCAGGACGCTGGGATCATGACCTGGGGCAAACGCAGATGCTTAATCCATCGAGCCATGCAGGTGTCCCACAGCCAAGCATTCCTAAGTGATAAACACTTTTTGTTATAGAATGGTTATGAAATGACATGATATACTTTATGTATGTAACTTCCTTCCCTGTATATATGCCGCCTACTGGGAGTTAAAGCTCAGATTGAAAGAGGATGAGAGAAACACCTAGAAAGCTTTGGGGAATCCCAGCCAAAGGAACTGTAGAGCTCTTAGAGTAGCCCCAAGTTCAGGGAGTTCAGCCAAGATGCTAAGAAACTCACTGCCTGGGTGGTAAAAGAACCATGCTGGGGCAAGTGTGTAGGCAAATGGGCCCAAGAGGCACTTGACAGAGTCTCATACTCTAGGGGGGTTCCAGAAGGCACAAAAAGCTCCTGAGGTGAAAAAGTGGTAAGAGCCAGAGGACACAAAGAAACTTGGATTGGGGTTCAAAAGGACCCCTAAGACCAGGGAAGATGAAGAACAGATATACTTTCATATTGACAAAGGCTGGCATAAAAACAAGATGTCCTTGTCCCATGCCAAATTGTCTGAGGACCTCTTAGGATAAATTAATTGCCACACCTGGCAAGAAGTTGGGTAGCCTCGTATCTTTGAGTTTTTACTACATTTTAGGCCAAACTGACTGAGTTAAAATAAAGGGGCAGTATTGAGCATTCTCTACCCTCAAGAAAAATAAAAGTCCAAAAACTAAATTGAATTCAGTTGTAGCACCTTGATCTGTAAATTTTAAACTACTATAATATTCTTTAAAAAAAAAAAAAGATTTTATTTATTTGAGAAAAAGAGAGAGAGTGCAGGAGCAGGGACAGAGGGAGAGGGAAAAGCGGACTCCCTGATGAGCCCAACTCTGGTCTCAATCCCAGGACCCTGGGATCATGACCTAAGCCAAAGACAGACACTTAACTAGCTAAGCCACCCAAGCACCCCTGTAATAATCTTTATAATATGTTTTTTAGATCATATAAGGAAATGCTCCACTGTAGCTTTTCTTTTTAGAAATTATTTGACTCTTCTGCCTCTTTCATTCCATCTTTTAAATTCTGAATTACTTTATCAAATTTCCCAAAAGTCCCTGGGGAAGTTTTGATTACTATATATAAATCTATGTTGTAATCGGGGGGAAAATAAAACAAAAAGTTTAATCTGTTATAGTTGAAGCCAAAGAAAAAGTAAATATATAAAGTCAACCCCATTATTCTTTTTATCCATGAGGAGAAAACATTTGTTTCTCAGTTACTGGATTCAGACCATTGGGGCCCTGGCACTCTGATATGAGTTTCGTTTCTGGAAAACCAGGGCTGGCATTAGGAATAGGGCAGAGTTGATTTGAAGCTTTGGGGACATCGGACAAATAGAAAAGCAAGAATAGTATTCAGGGAACAAGTCAGACCTGGGAATTCATAAAGCAGACCCAGCCTCATATCAAACAGGAACTGAGTAGAAAGGCAAAATCCACTGTAACTGGAATGAGAAATGAAACAGTTCATGAGGGCAATTAGAAGGAAGTTTGGTGATTTCCTGCAATGGTGAGACTGAGTTCCTGGCCTGTATGGAGCTTTACCTATGTTTGGGGAAACAGCTATTACAGGAACCAAATTTGTTGAGACAGGAAGGAAGGAAGGAAGGACTTTTCAAATAATTTTTGATAGAAGTTACAGATAAATGGTGGGACAATGTTCTCTTTTGCTCAGAACTCTGATCTGTTCTCCTCTGTTTCCATTCGTTGCCTTCTGCCTGGGACATTAGCTTAAGTATTTGCCTGATACTTTGATTTGGTACTATTATCTAGCCTCCTTGATTTTGATTTTCTTTTGTCCCTGACCTCCTTTTGATCACTTCCTTTAGTCTGCAGCTCAAAGCCCAGTTCTGTTTTTACCCTGAGCCCAACCTGTATCCTTAGTATCCTGTGTCTCTTCCTCCTTTTATTCCCTAAGTCCCCTTCACCATTAAGTAGCACATTATACTGATTAAAAACTGAGGACATCTGGTTATATGCCCCCCAAAGATTTGAAAAACAGGTGTTCAAACAGGTTGAATGCAAATATTTGTACAGCATTGCTGATGAGAGCCAAAAAAGTGGAAACAACCCAAATATCCATCAACTGAACAATGAATAAATAAAATGTGGGATATATAGTCAAATCTCATTACTCAAGGTAATTATGTTGTGTAAAGTCACCATGAACACTGTATTAGTGAATATTGAACTATTGCTCCTAGAGGAAATACAGAGTTAGGTTTCTACAAACCTCTAGTTACAACATTTTCACCAACTATTTAATGCATAACCTTGTCTTAGGTGTGTTTCTGTTTAAAGACCCTTTAATAGGGATGCTTGGGTGGCTCAGTGGATTAAGTGTCTGTCTTGGGCTCAGGTCATGATCCCAGGGTCCTGGGATTGAGTCCCATATTAGGCTTCTTGTTCAGCAGGGAGCCTACTTCTCCCTCTTTCTGCCACTCCCCCTGCTTGTGCTCTCACTGTCTCTCTCTCTCTGAAAAATAAATTAATTAAATATTTTTTAAAAAAATTTTTAAAGAAAATATCTTGTTACATGAAAGAAGCCAGACACAAAAGGCCACATATTATAGGATTCCCTTTATATGAAATATCCAGAATAAGTAAATTCATCGACAAATCAGATTAGTAGTTGACTTGGGCTAGGGAAGGAATGGGAAATGTAAGTAAGAACTAAGTGGGTACAAGGTTTCCTTTAGAAGTGATGAAAGTGTTCTGGAACTAGGTAGGAGGTGATGGTTGAACAACACTGAGAAAGTACTAAATGTCACTGAATTATACAGGCTAAAATAATAGATTTTATGTTATGTCTATTTTATCACAATTTTAAAAATTAGAAAATCTTAGATTCTTAAGGAAATAAAAATAAGCCTTCTTATTTAGAAGGCTATGTTTGGTAGACTTCTTTAAACAAGAGAAAATACTATGGTTTTCATGTTTTCCATGCCAAATATTACTATGCCAGCACCCTCAAATATATGTTCATTATTTGCATGCTCTAATTTATATAGGAATTATAAGTTCATGAAAGTAATGCTTTTTAGAAAAACAAAACTGAAGGCATAGTTTTATAGTGAACTCAGTTTTTTCTTTGTCTGTCAAAGACAAGCTGTATAAGTATTGAGCTTTTCATGGATCTAATGATGAAGTCTAGAATCTGCAGGAATAGCTGGACAAACAAGGTTCCCAGCATATTACTCCAAATAGGTTTCTTCTCTTCGATGGATCAATTCAAGGTCAAGGCCACCAGGAAGAAATGGACAACAGTTACTCCATGTCTTGCTTAGTTGGACCCCTATAATGTAGAGGTTGAAGAAGTTGCTGTTGCAGTTGACTCCTTTCTAATGGAATCTGAAGAGAAAAACCAAGCCTTCTGACTAGAAAAATGGTTATCATACCTCACAAAGATGGACTGAAGGAATACCCGTAAATAGAGCCGGTACTGCTCCATTCGAGCATGGAAACCTTGAACCTCAAGCTTTTACCTCACAGTAGATGATTGTCTAAGTATAATTGCACAAGAATTGTCTTAGAGTATTGCATACATACGTAGTGATACATAGTGAGAATTAGGATTTCCTGTTCCTGCTAGTGTTTGGAAATGATGTTAGTTTGGGAAACAGGTACCAAGCTGGGATTAAATATGTGAAGATTTTATCAGGAGGGACCATCTGTGAAAGAAAATGAGGAGGAAGCCTGACAAGGCTAGGGGAGCCATCAGTTCATGAAATAAGCCTGACCCCAGGAGGAGAGAGTGAAGAAAAATGGGTGAAAGTGTCTCAGACTGCCATAGTGTAAGAAAGGTTCAGGAGTCCCTAAGACGAAGTAGTCATCAGAAGATCCCTGTGTCTCCTGGAAGTGGGTCTGCCTTAGTATTACTGCTGCACTCTGTCATTGAGTGGGAGCAGCCCGTGGGAAGCACGGCCTTGGAATAAATGTGATGGTGGATCTCAGAGCACAGGAGCTCTCCATCAGTTATACCCCTGGTAGCTGAGGGTCAGGTAGGCACATTCTCATGGCAGCCACACAGGTGGGAAAGGCACATGCCAGCACAAGGAAGGGGATCCTAACTGCCCTCTTGGTCACTCTGAGGGCTACTCTAGTCTGTCTAACAATCTCAAGACTGGGTCTGGGTGAGGACAGAATTAAGAGTCCCAGTTGTACAGTAGACTTCACCTCTTTCACTCCCTTCTCGGTACAATACTCTGTGCATTTATTAACCAATTACCGCTGCCTGTTATTTAGTTCCTCAAAAGCAATAACATTTTAGCCTTTCTATCCGCCTCTCTCCTGTTCTCTAGTCCTCTTTTCTCCCCTCTTTTTCTACTTCTTACACAACTCTCTCTCTCTCATTTCACACTTTTGCCTTAGATGTGCCCACATTACCCCAGGTTGCTGACTCTTGTTATTTACAATGTTGACTCGGTCCAAAGGTGAGTGTGATTAATAACCTCAGGTACCATTTCTGACCAGATCCCAGTTCTTGACGTAAGTTGATAAAGGCCAGATTGGAACATAGTCTCCAGCAACTGTAGGCTTTTATCCTTGATGTTCTCCATCTCACTTTCTCTTTTATTCTCTTATTTCTCTTTTTACACCTTGTCCCATCCATCCTTCCCCGTACACACACTCAGCCTTGGGCACTCACATTCCTTTAATTTTCCTGCTGTGTTGTGATTTTGCTGCCTCTGTTGCTTCTCTCATGGAACCAGACCTTGCATTCAAGGGGGCAGGAAGGAAAAACCCAGAAGCCACCTTTCCCAGTACACATGGTCCTAGCACTTACAGCTTCCTACACTGGATCCCAGGATCCCACCTTCCCTAGGAAGGTCCTAACTATGCATGTTCCATGTAAAATCTCCATATTTGGCCAGTATTGGGTTAAGAGAATGAAGAAAAGGGACCATGTGACATGTTGGAGACACTGGGTATGTGCAGCAGACCTGAGAAGGAAGACTGGTAACCTAAAAGCCTGGCATTCTGAAAGAGTTTCTAGGGCTCAAGATTCATAAAATTGCATCAAGTTAGGGCTTTCGAAAACCTACATTTCTGTGGGTGGTAGCAATGTGCTCCTGTCCTATGCACATACTCACTTACCACTGTTACAGATTGTTCTCAGTGACTGAGTATCAGAGCAATGGGAACATTAGAGTATCAGAACTTTAGTACCCATTTATTATTTTTTTAAGATTTTATTTATTTATTTATTTGAGAGAGAGGGAGAGATACTGAGAACAGGAACACAAACAGGGGGAGTGAGAGAGGGAGAAGCAGGCTTCCTACAGAGCAGGAAGTCCAATGTGGGGCTCGATCCCAAGACCCTGGGATCATGACCTGAACAGAAGGCAGATAGTTAACAACTGAGCCACCCAGGTGCCCCCCCAAACATTTGTTATTTTTAATCAATGATACCTAACAATTATATTCATGTCATTAATTAGTTTACTTCATTGAATCCTCATGGTAACCCTAAGCGGTAGGTACCATTTGTACTCCTTTCTTGCAGTTGAGGCACATGATGCTTAGAGAAGATAAAAGCTTCCCTGAGTTCACACAGCTGATAAAGAGTTGACCAGGATTCAAACTAGGGGCTCCATGTACTGTCATGCAGTCTGTGCACTGGACAACTCCTAGGATAGTTATTCACAGAGACCATGATAGATTTAGTGGAGTTGTACAGTGCAGAAGTCCTGATGAACCCAGAGTGCTTAAGCACACCACTGGGCCTTTGAATGAAATGTATATAACAAGAATGTATGCACCTTAGAGAATGTATTCTTTAAGTTAAAAATTAAACACGGAGAAAGAATCAGATTGCTTAGATTGCATTTAAGTGGATACTCATAGTTGTGTTTAGACTTTTATTACTTTGTGCTGCACAGGCTTCTGCTGCTGTTTATCCCCAGCCAGATTTCCCTTGAACTCTACGCCTTCTCTTTGGAAGGGAAGGCGTAGAGTTCAAGAAGCCAGTATCAAATCTTTCCCCCTAATTTTTTTTTTTTGAATGTAGCTCTTGGGACACTGTTACACTACTTCATACCAGAAAAGAACAAATATGTTGCCAATCTATGTACCCTGGAGAGTTTTACCTAATAACTGCCAAGTTTTGAGCTTTTTAGATCACTGGGATCTGCTTGAAATGATGCCAGCAGCAGTTTCAAATGCTTGTACTTTTCCCCCTGGAAAGGAGAGTTAATAGAGAGCAATTAGTGTCCTTAAAATTATACCAGCACTAATTTATGAGTGATACATGAAAAATCAGCTTTAGATGTAACCACTGCCTATTAGACTTTCCCACAAAATAAGTAAAGATAGAAGCCTAGGAATAAGACGGGAGTGTACAGAAAGGAGGAGGAAGGAATGGAAGAAAGAGCCCAAACCCCTCAGGTTGCCTGGAAAGATTGTGGGGATCATAAGGTATGTGATAAATAAATCTACCATCCCATTCCCACCATATCTGTGGATTGTCAACAGGGGAGGGAAGCACAGATACTTTTATCTTGAGTCCTGCCAGTGAATATATATTTACATTACATATAAAAAGTGTTAATTTCACAGATTTTTAAATCAATGCCCTAAAGGTACACATCTGGATTATCTTCTGGGGTAGACAACTGTGCTCCTGGGGTGGGAATAGAGAACTTGATTGGTCCTGGAGTTGTGCTAAAGTCAAATCTAAAAAAACCTGAACAATTTGAGTTAAAACTTTTCTGTTGGCTCTTATGCAAAAGGATTGGCTTCTTTTGGTGGAGAAATTATTCTTGTGTTAAATCTTTTTAGTTTTTTCATTTTCTTAGGGACATTCAAAGGGGAATTTTGAGGCTGGGGGATGGTGGGAGAGAGGATATAGGAGCGACTAGTCCAGAGTCCTAGGGAGAGATGACAGGAGACAGCTAGCAGCTCCCTGCAAAGATCAGGAGCTGGGGAGAGAGGCATACAGAGATGCCCATCTGACATCTCACTTTGTGTCCTGTTCTACCCGATAATGGTCACCTATCTGTTGCTTCTCTTTTCACCGAAACACTTTTTTTTATATTGTTTTTATTAACATATAATATATTATTTGCTTCAAGTATACAGGTCTGTGAATTGTCAGTTTAGGGAGGGAGACAAACTATAAGAGACTCTTAATTTCACCCAAACACTTTTAAAAGCTTTTGTTAATCATCTCAATTTATTTGCTGACTTGGGTGAGCACTCATTGTCTTAGGGATAATCCAGGCTTTAGAACAAAGAGAACCAGAAAGAGTCCAGCATTCTGGAGAAGCAGCAATCAAGTCAAGAAAAGTGGGGATTAGGGCAGAGTTCAGAGAGTGTGAACATTGTCCTGGGAGGCCTAAGAAAAATGCAAAAAGGACTGGGATTTTTAGCTGTATAGCAGGGGGCTTGAGTTACTTTGCATGAATATTAAAGGAAGGCAGTTTGGAGAACTTGAAGACCTCTTGATTTCATTAATGGGAACCCAAAGCAGCTGGAGTTCTTCTTCCTGGTTTCTACAGGGACTTTGTCCTTATACATTTTTGTTCCATCTCCTTATTCTCCCCCACTACCCTGCAAAAGACATCCAAGGAGAAAAAATAGGTTTAATACAGCTCTGGAAGAAATATGAAAGAGGAAGAGAAGGAGAAAACAGGGAAAACACCAGAAAATTTCTGAACTGCTTCTGGATGTACATAATCTACCTACCTCTTGAATAGTGGGTGGCAGGGGTCTCAGGTGGGTGGGGAGTGGCCACACCTGCAAGCCATCAAGTATTATTGTTAAAATGTTTGTTTAAAAAATCACTTCCATGTTCCCTCTATTGAGCCAGAAATCACTGGATTATTTGTTCAGGATTTTCCCATCACTTTGTTTGCAATCTGAAGTGCTTACCTCTCCCCAAGACCTCTACCAGCTTTGTCCTGCCCTAGAGGGCAAGTCAATTGCCAGCCTTACCTATTGTGAATAAATGGATGTGTGACTGTTAATGACCAAATTCTGAGATACAACAATAGCGGTAGGAGACCACCCATGCCAAAAAAAAGATAAGTTTGCTCAGGAGCCCACACATTTTAACAGCCCTATTGAGGTGTAATTGACTTATAATAAGGTGCATTTAAAGTATACAATTTGTTAAGTTTTGTTTTGTTTTTTAAAGATTTTATTTATTTATTTGACAGAGAGAGATCACAAGTAGGCAGAGAGGCAGGCAGAGAGAGAGGAGGAAGCAGGTTCCCTGCTGAGCAGAGAGCCCGACATGGGACTCGATCCAAGGAACCTGAGATCATGACCTGAGCCGAAGGCAGAGGCCTTAACCCACTGAGCCACCCAGGTGCCCTACAATTTGTTAAGTTTTAACAGATGGAGGCACCCCTGAAATCATCTCTATAATCAAGGTAGGGACACATCATGCTACTAAACATGTAAGGATGCTTTCTAGAGATGGTTTCTTTTTGAATCAAGTACTTCATTAAAGGAAATAAACTTACTAAAATGTTTTCACAGAAAACATTGGTGTTATGACTCAGCCCCCTTTTCTGTGGTTCTACTGGGCTCTGTCAGTAGGAGATTTGGCAAGATTCCTATGTTGCTTTCCTTGACTGTCCAGCAGAGAATGTCTGTGGAATGTGGAGAATGTGGACATGTTTATGTGGGGTAGGAGTCATGCTAGGGTTCTAACATGCTCAGTGTGGCCTCTCACAATATTAAACAGATGAAAGTGGTGGAAAGGAAACAGGAGGAAGTGGAAAATGCCCAGCACTGAGCCACTAGACTGTAAGCAGGAACTTCGAAAGGCCTAGGCGGCCAGGTGTTCACACTCAGGGAGAATCAGGCATCAGCACACAGGACTGAACTATTTCCATCCTGAAGGCGGAAACACAAAATTCGGTCCTATGGGATCATGCAAGAAACAAATTCACTGAACAGTAGGGAAGTTTGAAAAGGAATAAAGCATTTCTTTCAAACTGGAGTTTTAAACACACGTAGATAACCAATTCCATGTTTCTAGTCACACATCTTTGCTTTCAGGGCTTCTCTATCTCTGAAATATAGCAACAGGCCCTAGCAAAAAGAAATGAAAACACAGCAGGCACTGAAATCAGCCTTCTAAATCCTAACTCCTTCCTGCTGTACAGCTCAAAAACTCTATTTGAATTTGCAGTTATTTGAGCTTTTGCATTTTAGAAGAGTATCTCCAGACAGAAGAAAGATAAGCATTTCATTTTCAAGGAATGAAAGTGTTTAAAGTGTTCTATTACTCATTTGAATAGCATTAATATTCAGGAAGGATTTGTGTAAAAGTCCTTAGTATCTAATATTATGTCTTCGTTTTGGAACACAGAAGTTTCTGTGTAAATGTCCTATCCTGGATTTCTTAGAGCGACAATCACTATGGCAACCCCACCACATGTTATGCAGATGTCTGCCCCAAACAAGTTGACTTTAAATTATAATTTTCAAAGATTTGACTTGACACAGAGGAAGTAACACCACCAAACCATAAAATTTTCAATCATACCATTGGGTCCTTGGTAAAGAGGGTCTGCCTCCTTGTATAGAAGGGGCTATACCTTTCCTATCACATCAAACTTATGTAGAGAATTGTCTGTGTGTACTTCCTCTACATCCTCTCCTAAGCCCCTCTCCCATATCTTTATATTCTCTGACAGCAGCATGCTACTGAATTATTCTCACCGTAACCTCCCAGTTGCCAAATACAAGTTTATTTGTAGTCTTCATCCTTCTTGAGCTTTCAGAAGCATTTGTACAGTTTACCACTGTTATGAGTTGAATTGTGTCCCTCTCCCAAAATGTGTATGTTGAGATTTTAACCCCCAGTATCTTACCATGTGATCTTATTTGGAATGGGGTCATTGCAAATGTAATTAGTTTAAAATGAGATCATACTGGAGTAGGGTGGGCCCCTAATTCAGTATGACTGGTGTTGTCATAAAAAGGGGAAATTTGGAAACAGACATACAAAGAGGGAAGGCTGTATGATTAGATTCAGATAGAATGCCCTCTGAAGGCAGAGCCAAGGAATGCCAAAAATCGCCAGCAAAGTACTGGAAGGTCTAAGAGAGGCACCTGGAACAGATTGTTCCTCACAACCCCAGAAGGAACAAACACTGCCAACACCATATGAGACTTCTAACCTCCAGAAGTGAGACAATAAGTTGTTGAAGCTACCCAGTTTGGGATACCTTGTTATGGCAGCCCTAGGAGCCAATAAAACTGCAATTCCTTGAAATCTTCTAATTCCAGGGCACTTTCCTTGCGGTTCCTCCATCTCTGTGATCATTTATTTCTTCTCACTTCTCACTCACATCTATTTCACTTCTTCTATCTACTCCCTAAATGTCTTTATTTCCTAGAATTCCATCTTCATCCTCTCCATGGAGAAGCAGTATAGTGAAAACATAAGTTCTAGGGTCAGCTCTGCTTACAGGGTGACCATGTGTTTGATCACCCCATGGGCAAACCAGTAGGCTCCTAATTTAGAGAGTTGTCCTAAGGAGTAAACTGTTTCATATATATTAAGTGCTGAACATGTAAGTCCTCTTTAAATAATTGCAATAACTATTATCTTTTCTCCTTCCACATCTCCTCTTTCATAATCTCAGTTTCTATTTTTATAATGGATGTTTTTGTTCCTTTTGGCCACATTGCACATTTAACCTTCTTCTCACTGTAAAAAATCCTGCCTCCTACTATGTAGGCTCTATTGAGAGTCACATTCCTAGCTCTCTTGCACCTAGGACTTAGGCATTTCAATTATACCAATACCTGCCTGAGTTGGGAGCCAGTAAAGGAAGAAGGAGCCTCTTGTGGAGCCCTCCTGGTAAAGGTGGAAAAAGATCTCTAGGATGCAGAGGTAGCTGATGAGAGTGTCTAATGGCACACGTTGTCAGTGTTAGTGGTACCAGATATGGAGGTAAGGCCCAGCCCTACAATGTGATTTGGAAATTATTTCTCATCATAAGTCTCTAAGTGTGGTATCTCATCTTTCTGGAGATTCTGTGAGTTACCTATTTGCCTCTTATAAACTAACCAGTGTTGGTTTCTGTTGTTTGTGACCAAGAACCCTGATAGCTACAACTTTCATTGCAATGATTATATATATTGATGATTTCCAACCCTAAATCTTCAGTCTCTACTTCTCACTTGGAATTCCACCTGGACTTGTCCAACTGTATATTCTAAAAATGACCTTGAGATGAACATGTGCATAACCAAATGTAATAATTTAATGATTTCAAATTTCTGGAAACCTTACTTTATCTCTTAATGGGATTACCAGAGGCTCAAAAGACCCTCAGTTCAGCTTGGGTTAGGTATGGTGTGGGTGTTGATATGGGGCAAATGCTCTACCAACTTCCCAAATTGGGAAGAAAAAAAAACGTTTCTGTTGGAAATACAGAGAAAAAAAAAAAGACAAATGCATGAAGTCAACATCAGTTAACAAAATATTCCAGGGGCATCTGGCTGGCTCAGTCAGTAGAACATGTGACTCTTGATCTTGGGATTGTGAGTTTGATCCCCACGTTGGGACAGAGTCCACTTAAAAAAAGAGAGTATACCTTAAATTAATATTACATTGCATGTTAAGTAACTGGAACTTAAATAAAAACTAAAAAGGAAGGAAGGAAGGAAAGAAGGAAGGAAGGAAGGAAAGAAGGAAGGAAGGAAAGAAGGAAGGAAGGAACTAAAAATGAAAAAAACTGCACACATTCCAGTTCTAGTTGTTCTATAATAGCAGAAGAGTTATAAGTATTTTTTACCAGAGTATAAGGTAAAAGCCCATCATTACAATATTCAATTAATCTGTAATCTCCCTCCAACTGTTTTAGTCTCACATCAAAGAAATTAGAAATCTGAATCACTCTGGATTCTAACCAAGTCTTATAAATCCCACCTTCAAAAATCTTAAAACCACCACATTCACCTCTTAGCCCTTTCTCCATTTCTTTTGGTTTTTCTGTTGGTTTAATCATCTCTCATTTGTCATATGCAGTTGCCACCTTATGGAAGATTGTATTTGTATTTCTTTTTATTGCTTATCCCTCAATCTCTGCTAGGCTGGGAGCCGACCTACACCAGTGTTCACTATTGCTCTTTTCTCTTATGTTCCCTTCCAGGGATCTATATCTAGTCTTAAGATAGGGAAGGAGAACATTGTGTAACTTGTGTACATTGTGTAACTTGTTTTATAAAGTAATGTAGTTTCCAAATATTTGTTTCAAGTTTAGACCAGTGTTTATGAAGAACTTGGCATCTCCATCTCTAATTCCTCTGTAATAAGCACTACCCTCCCCATAATGATCCCATGTGTAGCTGCCAAGGTTGGGTGAGGAAAGGAGACAGGGCACAGGGAACATATTGTTTAATTGTTAAAAATGTTATCTTACTACATATAAGATGCTCCCAGAATCTCTCATTTGCAGAAATTTTATGCGCAAAAGAATCCCAGGAAAGCAGCCATCAGATTGCTGAGGAAATGACCAAATGGAAGCACGTATGACAGTGATCAGTGGGGTGTTCACCTTAGGGTATATAGTGGCCAGTGAGCCTTTGATCTCTCAACAACAGTATTTGCAGGGAAGGGTTTTAGGGTCATTTGAAATCAGTTAAATAGTGCTATTTTTGGACTTAGGAAGGGAGGCAACATGTATTGGTATCTACAGTTGAGATTCAATTCTCCATGAATATTTTCACATTTCTACACTATCTGGGCTTTCTGAACAAAGAGCACCACCAAGCTTCATTAAAGGGTGATTTAATGGCAACAGACCTAGGGAATTAGAGAGAGAATATTGCTCTGGAGAGATGTAGAGATTTATTTTCATTGGAGCCATTTGCCCCTCCCTCCTGGAAACATTTGCTTACATTCCAGAGTAAAGATATGGTATCAATCTGTTCATCTGTTGATAAGAGAATGGGTAGATATGCCAGAAGCCTTACATAAGCTCCAAGGTTAATAATTTGGGGGTGGTTCTGTGGTGCAACCCTGTTACGCGTGCATTGTAGCATGAGGCTCTTACCATGTTGCCAGTGGGGCTTGGCACTTGCAGAACGAGTGCCAAAGTGCTCTGTGTTTAATAAAGCTGTCTGTTCTCTGAATCCAGAGATCTCATGTTTCTTGTCAGAATATGAATGAATACACACATGTGTGCATGCTTATACACACCCCCCACATACACATATATACACACATACAGACCATGTGGCAAAACTATTTAATTAAATCATCAAAAAACCTAAAGTGGTGTGAACTATTCTTATCACTTCACATATGGGAAAACTAAAGTTCAGTGAAGTAACTATTTTCCCCAGGTCAATCTGATGATGGAGCTGGGTTTCAAATTCAACCGTTCAGCACTAAGGTATATACTCTTTGTGCTCCAATACTTCCTACTCTGCTATTGACTTGTGCCACAGAGGACAAGTCATTTTTCACTTTCCCCACATTTAATGTGAACGGATCAGATTATATGACCACTAGACTCCATTACAATTCCATCATTTTAAGATTCTGTATTTCCTCTCCTGCCTTGTTTCCAAGTTCTCCCTAAAGGAGATTCTACTATGAATCCCTATACACAACACATACACCTTGTCTAGGTGTTTTTTTCCGCCTGGAAAGTTCTCCTTACGAGCTTCCATTTGTCAAGGTGCTATTGATCTAACAAGACCCTGCGAATCATTAACAGAGTCTTGGTGATAGCTCTCCCACAGCACCCACTATATGCAATATTCCTTTGTCCCGTATTGTATTTGTCCTCTATTACTTCACTGACCATTTTGTTTGTTTCATAGATACTTCAGAATAAAACAACAGTGTGTAGCTATTCACTTTCATGGCATTGTGCATCTAGGTTTGCAAAAGAAAGTTGTAACAGAAAACATGTGTAGTAAAGATGATTCAAGCAATACATGTCATAAATGATAACAAAACTATCCTTTTCTCTTGTTTAAACATCAAAAAATTGTGGCCAGTAAGTATGTTCTTTCTGTCACTATTCTGGTAAGTATGTATTAAGTGCTACTCTTTGCCATGCATTGTTCTTGGTGCTAGGAAAACACTCATGAACAAACAGATATTTTAAAAAGTTTACAGTCCATTTGAGGCGGTAGGGAGGGTAGACATTAACTGAACACTTATAGTGGTAGGCAGGTTTCTTTTTCTTTTTTTTTTTTTTTTTAAGATTTTATTTATTTATTTGACAGAGAGAAACACAGCTAGAAAGGGAACACAAGCAGGGGGAGTGAGAGAGAAAGAAGCAGGCTTCCCGCCGAGCAGGAAGACTGATGTGGAGCTTCATGTGGGGCTCAATCCTAGGACTCCGGGAACAGGACCCAAGCTGAAGGCAGACACTTAACGACTGAGCCACCCAAGCACCCCAGTAGGCAGGTTTCTAAGATGACCCCAACAAACGCCCTTGTGTAATCCCCTCCTTGTGTGTGGGCTAAATTCAGCAACTTACTTCTGGTGCTATGAATAGGATACAGCTAACGTGATGGGATATCATGTTTAGATTACAAAAGAGTGTGAGTTCTGTCTTGCCAACTCTCTTCTTAATGGCTCTGTCTCTCTTCTCCTCTTCACTTCTACCATGCTGGGAGATTCCCTATGGAAAGGCCCATGTGGCCAGGAGCCAACTGCTCATAAAGAATTAAGGCCTCAATGCAGCAGTCTGTGAGAAAGTGAATCCTGCCAACACCAGTTGAATAAGCTTAGAAGTAAATCTTCCTTAGTTGAGTCTTCAAATGAGATGACATCCCTAGCTGACACCTTAATTACGGTCTTGTGAGAGAACCTGAAGCAGAAGACTCAGCTAAGCTGTGCCCAAAGAATCCACAGAACCTGACCCATGGAAACTGAGATAGTAAATGTGTGTTGTTTTAAGCCACTTCGTTTTGAGGAGATTTGTTACATACATTCACATAAATAAATATGTAGCTACAAATGATAAGTGCTGTGAATTAAAAGAATGGAATGAAAGATTATAATAGTGTTTCCTAATTTAATTTTAGATTTAGATGTCCCCCGCTAAATGGAATTTAATTTTACCAAATGAATGTAATTAAATGGTCCTTTTTAGTGATGTTGAAGAAAACATTTGCAATAATAATTTGTAGTTGAATATATTCATATATGAAGAACTCTCGCTAAGCTCAGCTACAAAACTTAAAAAAGAATGATTCTGTGTTATATGGTATTATTCGGACCTCTATGTAGGTTAATAAAGGGCAGATGGGAACATGGTCTCTAGCAGCTTCAGGTTCTCATCATTTCTTTCCTTCATCTCATTTTCTGTCTTCATTTCATGTTCCCTGCACACATTCACTCTTGTGTACTCACCTTCCTATAATCCTTCTGCCGTGTTGTGGCCAAAGTTGCATTGTTACGGAGATTATTAAAATGGTCGGATTATTAAAATGGGAGGATTTTCTCTATTCTTCAGAATGAAAGAGAAGTTGGGGTCCTAGATGCCAAGGAGACCATGAGGAAGTGAGCTGGTCCTACAGTGTGGCCGCACACTAAGGGCTGAGGATGGACCTGGCCATTGTGGGACATTGTGGGAGCTCAAGGACCATAGTGAGTGGTACCTTGTATATTAGATTCCCGTGGCTACTGTAACATATTACCACAAACTGGATGATTTAAAGTGACAGAAATGTATTCACTCACAGTTCTGTTGGTCAGAAGTCCAAAATCAAAAGATCCTCTTTCCTAAGGCTTTAGGGGATAAACTGCACCTTATCTCTTCCAGCTTCCAGAAGCTTCAGGTATATTTGGCTTGTGGCCACAACACTCCAACCCCTTCCTCCATGAATAAGTTGCCTCCTCTTCTTTGTGTGTCTGTCTCCCCTGTGTTTTGCAGTCTAATCTCCCTTAATCTTATAAGAACAAATGTGGTTACCTTTAGGGCCTATCTAAATAATCCAGGATAAGCTCTTCCTCTCATGATACTTAAACTAAGGTCTTATTGGTAAAGACCTTTTTTTCCCCCCAAATAAGGTAAACTTCACAGTTTCCAGAGATTAGGACACGTCTTTTTTGGAGGACACCATGCAGCCCACTATATCTAGTTTTTTGCTTTTTTTTCTCACGAGCATTGTAATTTTTTTTCTGTTGTCTCAAACTTTTCAGTCATGTGTGATCAGACATAGAGTCTTGTTTCAGTAAAGAGATTCATCCACTCGAGATGAAAATGTCAGGAGCAGTCCAGCTGAATATTAAATAGTGAGGAGGCCCAAAGAGAGAAAAAGTAGGCCAGAGCAAGCCAGTCAACTGAAATGATCAAAAAAAGAAAAAAATTTACAATTTTGGACCAATATCAGCATTTCCCAGGAATTCCCAGAAGCACTGAGATCAGAGAATGCAACAAACCACTGGACTTTATGCCACTACATAAGGTAGGGAGTACTTACTCTTTGGGTATTTAAAGGAAGTGTAGATCACGCCTGACTTTGGGAACTACTAAGTTACATATACTTCCATAGTGTTTTGTTGTTACAATAAATAAGGATATACATTATTTTTAAAGGCTTCTTTTGGGGCACCTGGATGGCTCAGTTGGTTAAGCAACTGCCTTCAGCTCAGGTCATGATCCTGGAGACCCGGGATTGAGTCCCACATCGGGCTTTCTGCTCGGCGGGAAGCCTGCTTCTCCCTTTCTCAGTCCCTCTGCTTGTGTTCCCTCTCTAGCTGTGTTTCTCTCTGTCAAATAAATAAAATCTTTTAAAAAAATAACATAAAGGCTTCTTTTGTTGAAATACTTAATTCAATCAAAATACTCAATTCTATTTTAAATGGTTTTCTCTTTCATAGTCTCTGCTGTTCATCCTAGGCAGCTACTTTCTCTCATTACTGGATCCAATTGATCTTTCTGCAGAGTCAGTCCATCAGGCTGATTACCCCATCACAGAAATGGAGTAGAAAAGTATGTGGCTGCAAAACAGCTGACACATCCCAAGAAGGACTTTCTTAAACCACCCACTCTATATTTTCCTAGGAATGTATTTTGACATTGAGCAGAGATTATTCAGGGCAGGGATCATCTGGATCTTGCACACTCTCCTTGCACCATTGCAGGGCAACTCTATCTAAGCCATTTGCAAAACATACCGGGTTTGTTGGTTTAAAAGCCAAGTCAAAATCAGAGTTATAATGTGAAACAGTTGCTCTATTCAGGTCAATGGAGATGTAGAAAACTGTTCAGACCCATAGAGAGAACAGTGAATATATTTATATTATTTCTGGTAGTTCTTTTTAAGTTTTGTCTTCTAAATCCACCATCTGTCATTTCTGGGTTTATTTCTATCACCCAATCTTTCTCTGAGCTATGGGTTATTTTCCCAGTCTAGTACTTTTTCTTGGATGTTGGACTTAAATTTCACATTACTGAGTTCTGGATATTGTTTTATTTCTGTAAAGATTGTTTGACTTTGTTTTGACAGGAAGTTGTTTGCAGACTAGCTTGATCTTTTCCAGGCTTGCTTTGAAGATTTCCTTAGAATATGTCTAGAGTAACCTAACTATAGAACAAGTTCAGCCCCACTGTTAACATTTGACTTCGCTGGGGTCTCTACTAAACTCCCCACATATTTAAGATCTTTCCCCTTGGGCTGGTGGGAACCTGATTCAGTCTTGATCCTGTGTGAGCTTTGGGAACTAGTTGGCTTGCAATTTCCCAGAAATTGTTCTTTCCCAATTCTTTACCTAGCCCCAGGGAGTTTACCCTTTGTGTGTACAGACTAATAGCCAAAGTCTCAGAAGGACTTTTCTGCAGATTTCTGGATCTGTTTCTCTGCAAAACTCCCTTTTCTCCACTATTTGGGATCCCTGTCTCCTCAAATCAGGAAGACCATCAGGCTCTGTCTTGTTTCCCTTTCCTAAGCCACTGCCAAAAGTTTGTTTCCAAAAGAAAGGGCAATATCAGAGTTCATCTTGTATTATTCCCTTTTCTTAGATATCATAGTACTGCATTGCCTATTACCCAATAGATGTTGCATTTTTTTGGTCAAATTATCTAGTTTTTTTGTTTTTGTTTTTGTTTTTAATGGGGGACAAGGAGTAGTGGTGATCTGTAGTAGTTAGTCTTTTAAGGGCCACAGTCTTACATTCAAACTCTCTTTTTATGGATTATATCCACATGTATACATTTTGGCTGAGAAAAAATGAGTCCAATATCTATAGCCCAAACCCAAACAGACTTAAATTCTCTAAACAGGTACTGTAAACAGTTTAGCTTGTAGTAAATTTGGCAAGGTTTACCTTCAGAGTCAACTGCCTTTTACTTCTGAATCCTTTTATCTTCAAGTTCCTGCAGGCTCAAAATCCTTTCTATCAAAACCTTTTTCTCAGAAAGTCCAGAAAGTTTTAATAGTGATTAAGCCTCAACTGAAGGAAATGAAGCTCCAGTACTGATACATTTCAAAAGCTGGTGGAGACTTTGAGGCAGGCAGGAGAGCCACCTGGTGGGATCCTTCTACAGAGCTGCCTGTTTATAAACTCAGGAGACAGTCCTGATTTCAAGTAAATCATTTCCTTATTTCTTTCAAATAAAAACATACCTTTGCTTGAATTGAGATCTGCTTCCACTGAGGGATTTTCTGCTTCTCAGTAAGAGCTAAGTCCTAGAATTTCTTCTTTACCCAGAAGGTGTGCTGTACAAGTTGTTGGATGCCATGTACAAAGCTCCAAAGTTAACTAGACTCTGTGTATGATGTGTGTGTGTGTGTGTGTGTGTGTGTGTGTGTGTCAGAGGAACTCTCACTGCTGAGTTATTAAATACTAATCTAGATGGAGATTGGAGTTGGAGATAGTTTGTAGATGTGATTAGCATCTATAATCAATTGACTCTAAGTAAAGATAATGTAGGTGGACCTCATCTAATCAATGAAAGTCTTAAGAGTAAAAATTGAAGTTTATGGGAGAAGAGATTCTGCCTCAAGCCTGTACCATTGACTCCTATCTGAATTTCCACCTGCCAGCCTGACCTAGGGATTTTAGACTTGCCAGCTTCCATATTGCATGAGCCAATTCCTTAAAAGTCTTCAAATATATATATTTTTAAATTTATAGTCTATGTGTATAGTGTGTGTGTGTGTGTGTGTGTGAGAGAGAGAGAGAGAGAGAGAGAGAGAGAGAGAGATTCTGTTTCTCTGGGGATCCCTGACTGAAACAGAAGACTTCTGTGACATCTCTAGTCTAAAGCCATTTCTCTTTCCTCTGACTTAACACTCACCCTACACTATCTTTATTTTCATAAACTCATGTCTTTTCTTCCTAAATATATTAACAGTATATATTTATAATATATCCAGGACAGACTAGGTAGCTATAATTAAGACTCAAAAGTATTGTGTTTAAAAAAAAAAAAAAGAATTTTTCTTTCTTTCAGAATTTAGTAGGGTGAGCAGTCCAGGTTTATAAGTGACCTGTTGTCTGCAAGGTCAGAAAACAACCAAGGATCCATACTGTTTTTCTGTCACCTCTGTGAATGTTGTCCTTGTCTGATCATAGTCCCAAATTTATCTCTTGATATTTGAAGGAAATTTCCAAAGCCCAGTAATTCTTAAATTCACTGGGCTCCTGCAAGGTCCCCACAGTCCACCTTTCAGCACACTTGGCAAAATATTTGAAAAGTACTTATGTTGCCTCACTTCCTTATCAACAATATTACAATTGTAGTAATTTTTCTTTCCACCACAGAATTTGCCAACACCACTTCATTGCACCTTTCAGTGCATGGAAACTATAAAGGAAACCCGTTTCCCTCTCTCAACCTCCAACACCATGGACCTTCTGGCAGCTGGTCAGTTGCTAAGAAAACTGTCCTGTGGTTAATAGGAAGGACCTCCAGGAACCCCTCAAACTGGCTAAGGATTAGCACAAGAGGTAAAAACATCAGTTCAAGATCCTTCTCGGTTTAGTCCCTTCCCTCTTATTGTTACTTTCAGCTGCATTTGTTATACTTAGACACTTCTCCCTACACTCCAATTATCTCCCCAAAAGCCAAGTCAGATGAATATATAAGTCATATAAAAGCAAGGAGAGGGGCACCTGGGTGGCTCAGTTGGTTAAGCGACTGCCTTCGGCTCAGGTCATGATCCCGGAGACCCGGGATCAAGCCCCACATTGGGCTGCCTGCTCGGCGGGAAGCCTGCTTTTCCCTCTCTCACTCCTCCTGCTTGTGTTCCCTCTCTGGCTGTGTTTCTCTCTGTCAGATAAATAAAATCTTAAAAAAAAAAAAGCAAGGAGAGTTGCTATGGCTAACTCTGGTACTAAATTCACTGGCAAGGGGTTAAGTCCTAAAGGGAGTTGATAGTGGGAACAGCCTCCCTTCTTCAGAATGCTTTCTGATGGGATAAAGCTGAGGCAGAGGTTCTCAAAGTGCACCTCCTGGATCAGCAGCATAAGCATCACTGGAGAATTTGTTAGAAATGCAAATTATTGGGGCACCTGGGTGGCTCAGTGGTTAAGCCTCTGCCTTCAGCTCAGGTCATGATCCCAGAGTCCCGGGATAGAGCCCTGCATCGGGCTGCCTGCTGGGCGGGAAGCTTGCTTCTCCCTCTCTCCCTCTTGCTGTTTGTGTTCCCTCTCTGGCTGTGTTTCTCTCTGTCAAATAAATAAAATCTTTTTTTTTTTTTTTAAAGAGCAAATCGTTAAAAAAAAGAAAAGAAAGAAATGCAAATTCTTGGGTCCCAGCACACTCCTGCTAAATTGTAAACTTGGGGAATGGGATCAGCAATTTGTATTTTAACAGCCCTCTGGGTGAATGACTCAAACAAAAGATTGAGAACTATTGTACTGAACAAATCTGGGAAAACTTCATCCCCTTTCCTCCTTGAGCAATGGTCTTAGAGGTAGCACCCAAATTGGATACACTAATACCTCAGTTCAAACCCACAGAAGAAGCCATAGCCCTTTCTGTGTCTTGGCTCAATGTCTCAGGGAGTCTATCTAGATCAAACCTACTAATTTTTCTTCCTGCCTGCCCTTCCTTCTCATTCCTGAGCCTGCATAGCGTCTTTGCCTCTGACTTGTTTAGAGCCTTGCTAGTCCAGCCTTCTACATTTGTTGCCTTGTCTGATTTGTCTCTTTGGTTTCTGAACCAAACTCTCCCATGGATTCTCTCTGTTTCCCCTTTGTGCCAAGCCCTGCAACTATTGGTCAACTGTGGTCTACTCCAGACACCAAAAAGGGAGTCAGAATGCCAAATTAGCTCTCTCCTTTATTTTTATTTTTTTAAAGATTTTATTTATTTGACAGAGAGAAACACAGCCAGAGAGGGAACACAAGCAGGGGGAGTGAGAGAGGGAGAAGCAGGCTTCCCGCCAAGCAGGGAGCCCACTGTGGGACTCGATCCAGGGTCTCCGGGATCATGACCTGAGCCGAAGACAGTCGCTCAACCAACTGAGCCACCCAGGCGCCCCTAGCTCTCTCCTTTAAAAAAAAAAAATCAGATTACTAGGCTAGTTAATCAGGGAAATGATTTAGATGATTGATGAAATTTAGCAAGGACAAAAGATAAGTATTTCTTTGGAAAACAGTTAGTTCCTCAGAAAATTAGAGAGTTTTATCATATGACCCAATAACCCATTCCCAGGCATATACTTGAGAAAATGGAAATGTATATTTGTATAAAGACTTGTTTACAAATGTTCATATCAGTACTAGTCACAATAGCCAAAAGCTAGAAAAAACATAAATGTTAATCAACTGATGAATGAATAAGTAAAATGGGGCATATGCAAACAAGGTGATATTATTTAACTATAAAAAGTAATGATGTATTATTACATGCAACAACATGGATGAACCTTAAAAACATTATCCTAAGTGAAAGAAGCTAGACAGATTGTGTGATTCCATTTACATGAAATATCCAGAATAGACAAATGCAGAGATAAAGAAAGATTAGTGGTTAACAACAGGTAGGGAAAAGGAAGACTAGAGACTAACTGCTAATACACATAGGGTCTGTTTTGGGGGGTAATGGAAATATTCTAGAAATAAATAGTGGTGATTTCTGTACAACATGGTAAACATATTGAAGAGTACATTATTAACATGGTGAATTTTATGTTACAAGTGTTATGAGTTGTAAATGTTAAATGTTGTACTTAAGTCTCAGACATCATTTAGATCCTATCAATTGCTGAACAGCAGTATGTATGGAAATGACTTGGGATTTTTTTTTTGTTGGCTATAGCCTAAATGAGACAACTTTGCCATCTGACTGCTAAGAAAGCTAATGTGATCTTTGATTTCAATTATAGAAGACCAGTGTTCCAACTGAGGGAGAAAGCAGTCATTGTTTCTGCTATGTTCATTGGAGTAGACCATTTCTAGGGTCTTGGGTTCAATTCTGGGCATTTAAGAGCACTGAAAAAATTCAAGAATGAAAAAGGACATCCTTATTGATGTGACAAAGTGAATAAATCTCAAAAACATGATAATTAAAGATCTATTAAAGCCTACACATTGATTCACGTTTATGACATCCTAGGAAAGACAAAACTCTAGCAACAAAAATCATATGGTTGCAGGTTATTAGGAGACAGGATTGACTGAAAGGGGCACAACACTTTGGGGAGATGAAAATACCTTGATTGTGGTGGTAGTTCCATGACTGTATACTTGTCAGACTCGTTGAACTACACACTTCAACAGGTAAACTTCACTGTATGTAAATTATACTCCAATAAAAAAAGAAGAGGGGTACTTTGGTGGTTCATTTGGTTAAGCAAACATCTGCCTTTGGCTCAGGTCATGATCTAAGGGTCCTGGAATCAAGCCCCATGTCAGGTTCCCTTCTCAGCAGGGAGTCTGCTTCTCTTTCTCCCTCTCCTTCTGTTCCTCCCCACTGCTGTGCTCTCTCCCTTTCTCTAATAAATAAATAAAGATTATCTTTACAAAAATAAGAAAAGAGAACTGACAAATTTAATTTTAGGGTGACCAACTTAGTCTGCATGTGACCAGTACTTTCTCAGTTTTAGCACTGAATGTTCTACATCTTGGGAAACCCTTCAGAACTTGATTGATTATATATATATCTCAGTACAGGATTAGGGAGTCCAGGATAGTGAAGGAACTTGAAACCATATCTAATGGGAGAAATAAGGGTTGGCTCATAGAGAAGCCCCAGATCCAAAGTCTAGAACCTAAAGGGAGGCAGATTTGGACTCAAAACTGAAAAGCATTCCTATATGATACTCTCCTATAGTGGGATGGGCTGCCTTGCCCAGTTGTGGGTCCATTCCCATGATAATATACTTTTTAAAGATTTTATTTATTTATTTGACACACTGAGAGATCACAAGTAGGCAGAGAGGCAGGCAGAGAGAGAGGAGGAAGCAGGCTCCCTGCTGAGCAGAGAGCCTGATGCGGGCCTCGATCCCAGGATCCTGAGATCATGACATGAGCCGAAGGCAGAGGCTTTAGCCCACTGAGCCACCCAGGCACCCCATTCCCATGATAATATTTAAGTAACTACCCAGGGATCACTTGTGGGAGAATTTTTGGAAAGAATCCATACATCAACAAGAAGCTGAGCTATATCAGTTGTTTTTAAAGATTTTTATTTATTTATTTGACAGAGAGAAACACAGCTAGAGTGGGAACACAAGCAGGAGGAGTGAGAGAGGGAGAAGCAGGCTTCCCACTGAGCAGGGAGCCCGATGCGGGCCTCGATCCCAGGACCCTGAGATCATGACCTGAGCTGAAGACAGAGGCTTTAACCCACTGAGCCACCCAGGCACCCCTCATGTGCACATTTCTATGTGAACATTAAGTCTTGATTTCTCTGAAGTGCCCAGGAGTACAATTGCTGGGTCATATGGTAATTGCATGTTTAGTTTCTTAAGAAGCTGCCAGTGTTTTCCTTAATGACTGTGCCATTTTACATTGCCACCAGCAATGTATAAGTGATCTAGTTTCTTTGCATTCCTGCCAGCATTTGGCATGGCCACTATCTTTTAATTAAGCTATTTTGTTAAGTATGTAGTAATAACTCCTCATGGTTTAATTTGTACTTCCCTAATGGCTAATGATGTTGAGCATCTTTTTATGTGCTTACTTGATACCTGTATATCCTCTTTGGTTAAAGATGTGTTTATATCTTTTGCCCATTTTCTCATTGAATTGTTGGTTTTTGCTGTTAGGTTTTAAGAAATATATATATCCTAGATACTACTCCTTTGATAGAAATGTGGTTTGCAAACATTTTCTCCTAGTTTGCAGCTTGTCCTTTCATCCTTTTAACAAGGTCTTTCCCAGTGAGAGATTTTTTCAATTGTGGTGCAATCCAATTTATCAGTTTTACTTTTATGGATCATAATTTTGAGGCTTAAGTCTAAGAATACTTTGTCTAGTTCTAGATCCTGAAGATTTTCCCCTATGCTTTTCCCTAAAAGTTTTGTAATTTTATGTTTTACATTTAAGTTTGTGATTCATTATGTGTTAATTTTGATATAAGGCATGGGGTTTAGGTTTAAGCTAATTTTGTTGCCTAATTGTTTTAGTGCCATTTGTTGAAAAGGCTATCTTTCTTCCATTGAATTTCTTTTGAAACTGTAAAAAAATTAGGTGGGCAGGGATGCCTGGCTGGCTCAGTTGGTAGAGCATGCAACTCTTGATGTTGCAATCCTAAGTTCAAGCCCCACATTGAGCATAGGGTTTACTTACATACATACATACATACATACATACATACATACATACATACATACATACTTTTTTATTTTTTATTTTTTTATTTTTTTAAAAAATTAGGTGGGCATATTTGCATGGATGTATTTCTGAGTTTTTTATTCTGTTCCACTTATATATGTGTTTATTCCTTACCAGTACTACTTAGTCTTGATTACTATTACTCTGTAGACATTTATAGCGTCTGTAATAAAGAGGGAGGTTTTATTTCTTCTTCTCAATCTGTATGCATTTTATTTCCTCTTCTTGCCTTGTTGCTCTGGCTAGAACTTTCAGTATGTTAACAGTGGAGAGAACAGACATCCTTGCCTTATTCCTGATCCTAGAGAAAAAGTGTATTAGTTTGCTTGGGCTACCATTAACAAAATACCATATAATGGCTTAAACAGCAGAATTTTATTTTCTCACATTCTGGAGGCTTGAAGTCCAACATCAAAGTATAAGCTGGTTTGGTTTCTTTTGAGGCCTCTCTCTTTGATTTGCACATGGTTGGCCTGGCCTCTTGCTGTCTCTTCACATGGCCATCCTCTGTGCCTGCACACCTCTCATGTGTCTCTGAATGTCCTAATCTCCTCTGCTTATAAGGATACCTAATACCCTTATTTTAATTTAATTAACTCCTTAAAAACCCTATCTCCATGTACAGTCAAATTATGAAGTACTGGGGATTAGGACTTTGATATATGCTTTTGGGGGACATAATTCAGCCCATAACAGAAAGCATTCTCTCACATGTATATGTTAGCTGTAGATTTTATTTGTTTTTTATCAAATTAAGAAAGTTTCCCTTTATTTCTATTTTCTCTGGGAGTTTTTAATGAATGAGTGCTGAGTTTTGTCAAATGCTTTTTCTGTATCAATCAATACGATTATGTAGTTTTTCTTCTTTAGCTCATTAATATGATAGAGTACACTGATTGATTTTCAAATACTGAGCCACCCTTGTATCCCTGCAATAAACTCCACTTGGTCATAGTTGGTTCAAATATTGCTGAGTGTAATTTGTTGATATTTTGTGAAGTATTTTTTCCATCTTATTCAGGAGAGATGTTGGTCTGTAGTTTTCTTTTTGTCTTTGTCTAGTTTTGTTAGCAGAGTAATATTAGCTTCATAAAATGAATTGAGGAGTATTTACTTCTAATTTCTGGAAGAGATTATGTAGAAAATCGGTGTTAATTCTCTTAAACATTTTGTCAAGTTCTCTAGTAAAATTATCTAGGCTTGGAGAATTCTATTTTGAAAGCTTTTAAATTATGAATCCCATTTCCTTAATAGTTATAGGGTGATTCCAGTTATCTAGTTCATATTGCATGAGTTATGGTAGTTTACATTTTTTGAGGAGTTGGTTCATTTCACCTAAATTGCCAACTTTCTAAATATAGAGTTGTATATAGTATTCACTTTTAATTCTTTTAATGTCTGCAGAATCTATCATGACATCCTTGTTTAATTACTGATACAGTACTCTGTGTCTTCTGTTTTTTCTTTCCTAGTCATGCTAGAGGTTTGTCAGTTTCACTGATAGTTTCACAGAACCAGTTCTTTGGTTCATTGATTTTCTCTATTATTTTTCCATTTTTAATTTCATTGATTTATACTTTTATATTTACTATTTTCTTTCCAATTTTTATCTTCTCTTCTTTTTCTAGGTTCTTGAGGTGGGAATTAATATAATTGATTTGAGATTCTTTTTCTAATGTATGCACTTAGAGCTATAAATTTTCCTCTCAGCACTGCTTCACCCAGTGATTTTTGATATGTTGTATTTTCATTTATTTTTGTTTCCAAGTGTTCGGATATTCTCATTACCTTTTTAAAAAAAAAGATTTCATTTACTTATTTGAGAGAGAGAGAGAGCATGGGTGGGGGGAAATAGGAAGAGGGAGAGGGAAAAGCAGACTTCCTTCTGAGCAGAGAGCCTAATGCAGGGTTCAGTCTCAGGATCCCAAGATCATGACCTGATTGAAGACAGACGTATAACCAACTGAACTACCCAGGTTCCCACCGTTACTGTTTTTGCTTTTTTTTTAATTTTAGAGAGAGCATGAGATAGAGGTAGAGGAAGACAGGAAAGAGAATCTTAAGCAGACTCCACACTGTTCACAGAGCCCTACAATGGGCTTGATCCCACGACCCTGAGATCACCACCAAAGCTGAAACCAAGAGTCTGACATTTAACCAACTGCGCAACTCAGGCATGCTGATTTTCATTACCTTTTAACTATTGATTTCTAATTGATTCCATTGTGGTCAGAAAACATACTCTGTATGACCTCAATTTTTCTAAATTTGGTTAGTTTTACTATAGTGCCCAGAATACAGTATATCTTGGAAATATTCAGGGAAACTTGAAAAGAACGTGATTTCTGCTGATGTGGGGCAGAGTGCTCTATAAATGTCAATTAAATACTGTTATTTGATGTTGAGTTGTTCTGTATCCTGCTAATTTTACCCTTACTTTGTTTTGATTAATATTTGCATGGCATATCTTTTTCCATTTTTGTTTTAAACTTTCAACCTCTTTCATTATATTTGAAGTGAGATTCTTTTAGAGATTACATAGTTGGGTCCTATTTTTTGTTTTTTAAATTTTTAAAAATGTTTATATTTTATTATTTATTATTGATAAGTAAACCTACACTCAATACAGGGCTTGAACTCACAACCCCAAAATCCAGAGTTGCATGTTCTACTGACTGAGTCAGCCAGTCCCCCTGGGTTCTTTTTATTAATCCTCACTGTCAACCTCTGCCTTTTAATTGGCTTATCTGACCATACTCATTTTGTTTAATTATTAGTAAAGTGTGGTTTAAGTCTTCCATTTTTTTTATGTTTTCTGTTTGTTCTGGGGTTTTTTTGTTCATTTGTTTCTGTTTTCTTTAACTTGCCTTCCTATGGATTACTTGAACATTTTTTTAGAAAGTTAATTGATAGTTTTGTTTGTTTGTTTGTTTGTTTTCTTATTGTTACTAAATTTTTTTTTCCAGTGTTTCAAGATTCATTCCCCATTCCCCACACCCAGTGCTCCACGCTTTAGGTGTCCCCAGTACCCACCACCAGGCTCTCCTATCCCTCCACCCCCCTCCCTCCAAGTCCCTCAGTTTGTTTCTGTGTTCAAAGTCTCTGTTGTTTCGTTTCCCTCCCTAGATTACCCTAGTTCCCATTTGCTTTCC
>PITA01022212.1:17952-31098 GCA_004023965.1 Spilogale gracilis | reverse complement strand
TTCTACCGTTGATGGTCCAATTTATCAAGTGTTTCCTTTATATTTATTACTTTTCATATCCTGTTTGAGAAATGCAAGTTTACCTTCACATCACGGAGAGTCTGTTAGGGTTTCTCCCAAATATTTTCCCTGGATTTGCTGCCTCTGACCTCTTAAATTTGGTGATACAACCCACCAAGAATTGATATTTGGTGTGGTATATGAGGTCCAGATGAGTTTTTTGAAAATCTTATTTTTTTAAGATTTTTATTTGTTTGACAGAGAGAGCACAAGTAGGCAGAACCGCAGGCAGAGAGAGAGGGAGAAGCAGGCCTCCCACCGAGCAGGGAGTCCACTACAGGGTTCAATCCCAGGACCCTGGGATCATGACTCGAGCCAAAGACAGCCACTTAACCCACTGAGCCACCCAGGTGCCCCTTGAAAATATTTATACCCAGTTGGCCCAGCTCCATTTATTGAAAAGTCCATTCTCTCCACTGATCTATAGAGTCATGTTTGTCGTAAATTAGGGGTGTGGGTCTGTCTCTGCGCTTCCTGTGGTGTTTCATTCGTCTTTTTGCACCAATCCCACATTGTCTTCATTATTCTAACTGTGATAGAGCTTAATTTGTGGCAGCAGCGTCTCTCCAGCCTTGTTCTTTTCCTAGAGAAAAGTATTGGATACTCTTGGCCCCTTTGGATTGCCATATAAAATTTAGAACCAGCCTGTTAATTTCTACCAACTACTCTCCCCAAATCCCTTCTGGGGGCTTTTTATGTAATTTACACACAATAAAATATATACATTTTGAGGGTACAGTTTGATGAGTCTTGACTAATGTATACATTCATGTAATCAACACTGCACTCAAGATGTAGGAGTTCCATCACCAGAGAAAGTTCTGTCTTGCCCCTCCCAAGTCGATCCCCTTTTCCTTCCAGAGACGACTCCTCTTTGGATTTGTATCACCATCATTGTAAAACCAGTTGGTTTTGACTGTCCTAGGACTTCATATAAATGGAATCTAAGTATTCCCTCATTTGCGCCTGACTACTTTTGTTCAACTTAATGTTTCTGATAATCACTCATGTTTCGTACCTCAGTTCAGTCCTCGTTGTTATAGAATATTCCGTTGTATGACTGTATCACTATTTGTTCATCAGTTCAGTTGCTGATAGCCACTTGGGTTTCTTCCTTCTGGGGGCCCCTATGATTACAGCAACTGTGAGCATTCTTGTGAGTTTCTTTGTGGGCATCTTTTTTCATTTCTCGTGGCAAACACCGAGACATGGGTTCTGGGCGGGGCGGGGGGGGGGCGGATGTTAAGTTTTATGAGAAAATGCTGAACAGTTTCCCGAAGTGGTTGTATCATTCTGTACACGGAATATAGGTATGAGAGTTCTGCTTGTTCTATATTTTCACCAGCATTTGGTGTGGCTGATCTTTTTAATGTAGCTATTCTAAATGTGGGAAGAGCTTTTTTTCATTTTGGCTGTAGTCTGCATTCCCAGAGGACTAATGATTCTAAGCACATTTTCATGTGCTTTTTGACCATTTGTATATCTTCCTTTGTGAAGTGTTGTTCAAATCTTTTGCCTTCATTGCTTGAGGGTCCCAGATAAAGGTCTTTTGTCAGGTAAAGTTACCACAAAAAAATTATCAAGAATTTCTTCTTCTAGGCTGCAAAGGCAAAGACCTGATCTAGGCCTGGACTGAATTCCTGAGCAAAGGAATCTGGTTGCAGGGACCTTCTGCTAGGGCTCTGACCTCCCACGGGACTGGTTGCCCTGCTCAGGCCGGGGCAGCGGGGGCGTTGTTATTCAGCGGGATGTAGGAATTGTGAATGATCCAGGACAGAGTGGTAATTAGTGAAGTGCACAAGCTTTGCTTTATGGACTTGTAAACATCTCTTTCAAGGTTCTATTAATTTTTTATTGGCTACATTCTATTTCTCACACAAACCCTCAGCAAATACTTGTACAAGGAATGACTTTTGAAATGATCGGATAGGAACTGCGTTTTCTTTTCCTGAATTACATATCAGTTTTCATTTACTTTTGAATTTTTGGTTCAAAAAGGATATGCTGTACTTCAGAAAGTTCTGTGAATGAAAAAGAAAATGGACTTTTGGCAAAATGCTGCCAAGGCAAATGAAAATTCAAATTCATTTACCTGTCCCAATTAGTGAGAGGGCAGACTTTGGAGTTCTGCCACAGGGATGTAAAGATATTTAGAATTTTAAAATGTTTTATGTAACATAAATATGTTGGGAATATATATGTAAGAGTATTCTCTGAAGCTCAAATGCACAGTCGCCACAAATTTAATAAATATCTTGAGATTGGATGCAAATTCAGTTGAGAGGCAAAATGTTTCCTTAATGCTAACTTGTCCCTGTACCGCATTTGGATCCAGATGTTTCGACCTCCTTTGCTGGAGTGGATGCAGCAGTAGCCTGTCAGTGCCCTGCTGTTTACCATTATTTAGTATTATTAGAGACTGTAAGTGTGCTCGTAAGACAGGCTTTAAACTGAGAAAGGAACCAAGCTGCAGTCCATGCCCAGAAATTCTGAGGTTAAAAACAACAAAACAAAGCAACTGTAAATAAAGCTTTAGGATACTAATGTTGAGGAGCAACCTGTCTTTGGACTTAGCTGTGAGCTGAGGGCCTCGAGCGCATCATCAAATCCTTATGAAGGGCCATTGTCTCCCTCCGGGAAAGGATCTAAGAGACCTTGTATTCCACAATTGGATATGCAGACTTTTTAGCAGTAACAGAAAACATAAACGGTGTTTCCTAAGGTGAACGAGACCACACTGTTCTGTTCATAAATCCTCGTGTAGTGCGTAGGCTGACTCTACAGATTGTTGTACTAAAGTCGGTCTCCACTGCAGCGGTAATACCGGATGGCGCTCTTACGTGGCAGAACTGCGGAGAATTCCTCCCTTCGCGGTGGGGCGGCTGCGGTTCAGTTGGTTAAGCATCGGAGTCTTGGTTTCAGCTCAGGTCATGATCTCGGGGTCGTGAGATTGAGTCCCACGTTGGGCTCCATGTGCAGAGGTCGGAGTGTGTGTGTGGAGTCTGCTTCAGATTCTCTCTCACCCTCTCCCTCTGTCCCTCCGTCCCTCTGTCCCCCCTCCCACTTGAAAAAAATTCCTTTCCATTGACATATATATTTTGTTGTCTTTGTAAGAGGAGTATAATAGATTTGCTTCTTTTCTGATTATGATGTGAACCGTAGAATGCAGCCCCTCCCGTCCCCAGGACACTCGTGTTCTCCATAGCCAATGCTTATCGGTCGCCCATATGTGAGTGTGTTTATAGATGTCCTTAGGCTCAGAGTCCTGGCCCCTTGGGAATACCGTGTGTGTGTGTGTGTGTGTGTGTGTGTGTGTGCGCGCGCGTGCGCGTCAGCAGAGACTCACGCTCTGGTAACTTCATACAAAAATCCACTTTCAGGTTTTTTCCTACTTTCAAAAACACAGGGTTTAATGGCCAGTATTTTATTTAGGGTATTTATGCTTGGATTCATAATGAAATGGGCCTGCCGTTTTCTTATACGATCTGTTGTTGGTCTGAGAACCAAGGGTGCCATCATGAAATGATTTGAGGATCTGTGCTTATTTTTGTGTTTTCTTAAATAATTTGAAAAGGTAAGGGATGTTCTGGCCCCCAAACTGGCTGGGCCCGTGTGATCTTGAAGAGCGGGTAAAAGGCACGGGGTGCGATCGCCATTCGAGCTTCCCAGCCTTTGGTTTCTTTTTCTTTTCCTTCTTGCACCAGAACCTTTATTCATGTTTTCCCTAAAAGTTGAGAGAATCTGACTTACTGTTGTACCGTTGATGATGGTGCTTTTCGCTCCTTCTGCAGCCTAGAACCTCAGGGAGGGGTCCGCACTGGGCGCCCGCAGAGCTGCGGTTCCCTGCCCACTGGTTTCTAGACCCTCAGCTGCATGTGCGCGCCTTATCCGCGGCGGGTGCCACATTGCATTTTCATATCTATTACCACAACATTGTTCATGGTATTTTATTTTGTAAGCAACTTTTAGCTATATCCACTTTTCTTTCCTTTTCATCTCTCCCACAGGTACATGTTGACGCAGACGATAGGTCCCTAGAAATGAGCGTGTTCTATCTTTTTTGCAACTTTTGCCTTCTCAATCTTCTGTATCGCTTTTCAGTTTCTTACTCTTCTTACTCCCTCTTCTCTCTGGCTTCACTCTTAGAACTTTTGGACTTGGTCCCCTAGCTCACAGGCGGTATTCTTTCCCATATACACCTGTGCGCATCACTGCTCGGGCTGCTTAGCTTGACGCCCCTCGGCTGGGGCTCTCACAGGTGCATATTTTGAATGCTACCTGTGAATATAAACATTTAAGGCTACAAGTTTTTCTTTTCAATGCTACTTTTACTGCATCCCACTAATTTTTATGGGATGCTAAATTAATTTTATTCTTAAGCTGTTCTATAATTTATATATTCCTGAAAGCATGGAAGCAAACATAAAATTATATATTGTACTTTATTGGGTGAAAATGAGATTGTTTGTGGTCTACTGCGCAAATTTCTGCTCTTCCAAACCTGTAGTTCTGCCGATTTTTACTTTATCAATTTCTGTTGTTTATAAAGGAAACCCACAAGCACCCAGCGTGGCTTTGGAGGCATGTCAGTTTAGGCACGGAGTGTCGTCTCATTTCTAGTAGGAGTACTTTTACGGTTCATAAGTTGTTTAGTGCATTTTTAAATATCTCAGTGGCCGGAGACTTACATGATCTCCTTGCTATTCGTGCTGACTGAATCGTACTGTCCTGTGATACGGATTCCTCGGTATTTGCTGAAGATTGCCCCGTGGCCCGTAGCACAGGATCTGTTTCCCGAATATTCCACGTGTGCTTGGGAAGAACACAGATCCCTGTGAGGGACTGCGTTCTCTGCGGCTCCGTTTCACGACCTGTTTGCTTTCGTCTGTCAGGTTTTCCGTGTAGAAGGTGAGCTCTCCTATTATAACCGCATCGTCTTGGGGCACCCGGGTGGCTCAGTCAGTTAAGCAGGCAGCTCTTCACTTCGGCTCAGGTCGTCATCTCAGGGTCCTGGGATCGAGTCCCAGGCTGAGCTCTGCACTCAGCAGGGATCCTGCTTTGGGATTCTGTCTGCCCCTCTCCCTCTCCCCCTGTGCTTACTCTCTAACATAAGTAAATCTTTAAGTGATAATAATCATCATAGTGTAGTCTTCCAAACCTATAGTCCTGCCAATTTTTACTTTATCAATTTTGAAATGATCAGCTGCACACAAATCTAAAATCTTGCCCTCGGGCTAAGGGTTTTGACATTAGAAAACGGATCTTCTTTGTTTTTATTAGTGCCTTTTACTATTTTGTTGATCCTTTTGTTGTCAACCCTTGGGCCTCTACTTTGGTAAGTTTGTGGGGTTTTTTTTCCTCCCCCTGAAGAGGCATATCATTTTTAAAAAAGAGTATGTGGCATAGTGCTATCATCATTCTCATTTTTGTTTAGTTCATTCAATTACATTTACGGCTGGGGCGCCCGCCTGGGGGCTCAGTTGTTAAGCGTCTGCCTTCAGCTCAGCTCATGAGCCCAGGGTCCTGAGATTGAGCCCCGCATCGGGCTCCCTGCTCGGCGGGAAGCCTGCTTCTCCTCCTCCCACGCCCCCTGCTTGTGTTCCTTCTCTGTGTCTCTGTCAAATAAATAATCTTTACAGAATTACATTTATAATTACTAGTAATCTTTTTGTGTTATTTAATATTTGTCCTGTTGTTTAAAAATGGTTTCTCGGGGCGCCTGGGTGGCTCAGTTGGTTGGGCGACTGCCTTCGGCTCAGGTCATGATCCCGGAGACCCGGGATCGAGCCCCACATCGGGCTCCCTGCTCGGCGGGCAGCCTGCTTCTCCCTCTCTCGCTCCCGCTACTTGTGTTCCCTCTCTCGCTGTGTTTCTCTGTCAGATAAATAAGTAAAATCTTTTTTTAAAAAATGGTTTCTGTTACTATTCTTTTTTCTCTTCCTTTAGATCAGCCAAGTTTTTAAAACAATTTCCCCCCCTCCACTGACTAGTCTGGCATAACCGTCTATTTCTGTCTGTGTGTGTTGATGTATTTAACTTATTCTAAAAGCAATCTATTCTTTGTTCTCTTCCTAAACAACCTTTAACACGTTAACTTTCTTGATTTACATGTCATTGTTCAGTATTCTAATTTTTTATTGCTACTCCAATGAGATGTTAGGGTTTTTTGCTTAAGATTTTATATATTTAAGAGAGCGAGCAAGCTCAAGTGGGGTTGGGGCAGAGGGCGAGGAGAAGCAGGCTCCCCCTGAGCGCAGAGCCAGACTGGGCTCAGTCCGAGAACCCTGAGGCCGTGACCCGAAGGCAGACGCTTGACCAACTGAGCCGCCCAGGCGCCCCGAGGTACTAGTTTTTATACAATCAGTATTTGTTTTTTTTAATTTAGTCACATTTACTTGGTTATTTGTCCACTAGTCCTTCATGCCTCTCAGACTTTTGCACAGAGGATCATTTTCCTTCTTTCTGGAATACTTCCTATGGAAGTTTCTTTAGTTATAGGCATCTGGCGGTAGTGAACTCTGGTTTCCCGCGTACCTGACGGTGGAACTCTTTGTTCCTCCAACTCTGAGCAGAGATCAGAAGCGCTCAGTCTTGTCGATCACCACCCACCCAGGTGCCCTGTGCCTCGGAGCTGCGAAGGCCGCGTGCAGGGCGGCCGTGCCCCCAGGCCCCCCTCCGGGCCAACATGAGGCTGCGGTGTTCGCACGGGCAGACTCCAGATCGACATACTGCCCGTCGGTGACACACGGCTGGTCCGTGTACGCAAGGAAGTGTGGGACGTGTGTAGGAAGTGATTCAGACACAGCACTTAAACCCAGGGAACTCATGCTTTAATAGACACGAAATCACAAAGGAAGGCCAAGTGCCTTAACAATCTCAATAAAAATATGAAGTTCTTTTTACATGGTAAATTTCGTAATATAAAAAGTTTAATGCCATCTGGAAAGTGTAATTTACAAAAAAAAGTCCACGTAGGCCAAAGATGGCTAACACTGCACACGAGGCGGGGGCGGTGAGTGCCGGGTGGGGAAGGCATCTGAGGAGGGGAGCGGTGACCCCTGCGTCCTCACCTGGACAGCTTGGAAAGAGCCACAAGCCACACAGACAGTCACCTTAGGCAAAACAACAAGCTGATGAGACTTAGGCAGTTTTCACCTTCTGCACTCACTAAAAGCAGCCGGAGTACTGCCTGGTGTTTCTCCCAAACGGAACAGAAACTAACAAAGTGACCGCAGGAGGCGGAGGGACAGGAGCCTTAAAGGGGGACTGGCTACGGGGACCCCCTGCCGAGACCCAGCGAGTACCAGCCTGGAGCACCACACGCTTCAAACGGGATGGAGAGACTTTGCCTGGGTATTTTGACTTGATTGAAATCAGTGAAGTCGCTGAGCAGTTCACTGGTGCAAATTAAGACAGGATCTACTACCTTGCTCTGCGGTCACACCAAGGTGCCTAGGAAAGGAGATTGCATTGCTTGTGCTCAGTGTACTTGCCTCTGATGGAGTAGAACAGTTTCCTGAGCTGAAAACGAAATCTATCCCATGCTATCTGTATGTAGTGGGGAAAAGATATTTTTGTAAATTTTGCCCCCATCCATCGGCTCATTCCAAATGGGGCGAAGAGCCACGGACTAGGCAGGAGTCCTGGGCTTCTCTCCGCGTGGCTCGGGTTCCCACGCATGCCGATTTTATCCACAACTTTCCCTAGACTGTAGAAACAAGACATTCTAATTGTGTTTTCTGTCCCCTACGCCAGGAGTGAGAAAACTTTTTCTTAAAAGGTGAGGCATTAGGTATTTTAGGCCTTAGGGGACAAGAGGCAAATCAAGACTATGAGGCCAGTACTTAAAGAACTATTTAAACATGTCAAATCCATTCCTATCTCATGGCTCTAAAATCCCAGGCCTCTGGCCAGATTGAGCCTGGGGGTCATCGTCTGCCAGCCCCTGATCTCTACAAAGAAATCTGTGTTATCACAGTCTCATGTCATTTTTAAGAGCATATGTTTTTCAGAGGAGGAGCCTGAAAAAGGTACTTTGCCTTGACATCCATTTCACTCATAAAGAAACACCAAGACTGACAGGAAACATAAACAAGTGGCAACTCTACAATGATTTTTAGATCCTGTCATTTTTGTCATGTTTGCTTTCCTTCATCAAAGCTTCTATCTAGGACAAAAAAAAAAAAAATCACGCCATTTGGTTTTCCAACATGAAACCTAAAACAACTCTGCAGTTAGGACTAAGACCAGGCTGGGGTCCATGGGGTCCACAGGTCCTCGTTGCTGGCTTGGCAACCTCGGGAAGCAGTCTGGGTGGCAGAGGCCGTGCACCGGAGGTGACAGACCCCAGGCCTGTCCTCCAGGGTTCCTTGGCACTTGGGAAAGCGGCTGAGAGTGCTGAGGAAGGGACAGCCTAACTATCTACATCGGGATTCGTATCTACAAAGGAACTGACTGAGGTTTCGTTTTTGTTGCTGAGGACCTGATTTTCTATCTAAATGCACAGTGCTGTATACTTGCTTTCATTTGTTACTCTGGCGCTTTATGACTGTCTATCTGTTCCCTACTGACATAAAGGACCTCGTAAGCACTTGCTTCTTCATAAAGGACTTGTCTTCCAGTGTTGGGGGCAGGGACAGAAGATGAGGACATCCTTAGTGTCTTTCACCAACGTGGCTGCTGGGGTAAAAGCTAAAAGCCCCATATGTAGCTGAGTAAATACTCTCCTTTCCTCTTTTCAGGGTACACAGAGGAACAGAGTATGTTTAGAGACTGAGATCCTACCCAAGGTTAAAAGCTCTACTTGGAGGTCTCCCGCCAGGCCTCACCTGTCTGCTCTGGGGGGTGTGGGGCATGTGGCTGCCCACCTCTGTGGGACACCGGCTCGTGGGGAGAGTGGTCAGGCTTTTGTTTTAGAATTATGTAAAAAGAGTTTGTTTAAATTCTCCCACTAAACTTAGTCCTAATAGGATTTTCAGCATTTCATTCTAAGTCAATGCTCACCCCTACCCAGAATACCATTCGTCTCCGCCCGTGGGAACAGCCTCCGGGTACCGTCGCAGCCCTGGCCGTCGGGGACAACACTTTCAGAAATACCTCTTTCCCCGCTCAGCCGTAGCCCAGGCGGCAAGCCCCGCAAAAGCCCGCCGCTTCTCAGGCCATGGTCCGGCTGAGGTGGGGGCGCCCGACCGCTCACAGATGCGGGGTGTCAGAGCATGGGAGCGGGGGACAGACTTGCGGAAGAGGGGCTGGCAAGGCCTGCAGTTGGGAGAAGCAGCTGCTAAAGGGGGCTGCAAGTTCCATTCTCAGTAAGTCAGTTGGACGTGGGGCTTTCCTTCTTTTTCTTTTTTTTCCAGGAAACTGACTATTTCAACCTTTCCCCCCCAAACTTGACAGTTACTTATTGATGACTATTCAAAATTTGACATTTTAAAAAATTTGAGCTTTTAAAAATAATAGCTATAAATGCAAAGTACTATTGATAATAAAACCGAGTTGTTTATCCACGTACAAAAAAGGTCAATAATGTTTTAAAAGCACAAAGTTGCATTTTAAATCGCAATTGCATAGTTCTAAAATGCCTGGAGAAAAGTCACATAAAATCTTTAAGAAAATTCAAGTTTGGCTGACAGTGGGGCCCCAGGGCCAGCTGTGGAGCTGCGGGGAGCAGGGCCCGGTCGAGGAAGGAAGCGCTGCGGAATCGTGAGTTACTGCATTGCTACTGTGATGGGACGCGGACCAGGGGACCCAAATCGCTACAGTTTCATGACACATCATTGGCATTTTAAAAACTACTGTGTTTTTGGCTGACATACACTTCATGTAGAATTCAACTTAGATCTTATGTGGCCCACCCCTAACCGGCACCTGAAAGCCTTACAAAAAAACAAACAAAAAACCAAACCAAAAACAAACAAGCTCTATTTGTACTTGTGTGTAGAAAAGGTACTGCACATCTACCTCTTAGCAAAATATGTGCTCCCTTTGCTCTCCCCGGCGCAGAACCAGGGCCGCTGGCGTACAAAAATCCCGTCGAACCACAGCAAAGATGAGAAGCAGGGAGTTCAAGGTAAACATTGGGTGAAGTGTGTAGAAAACTGCCTGGGCCTCCCGTGCCGACCCGCCGAAGTCCTGGCTCCCGGGGGCATGGCCCTGCGTGGGGTGGCCCGGCGGGGGAGGCCCCTTGCGGCCGCTGCCCCCCAGTCCGCGGGTACACAAGACGCGTTAGCATTTGGAGGAAGGAAAAAATCTTCCCGGCGACAGAAACTTGTAGCCGTTTCCAGAAGGCAGTCTGAGCGCGCGCGCGGGCGCGGGGGGCGCGGGGGGCAGGGGCAGCGCGCCCAGCACCGTGGTCTCCGCGCGCCGGTGGCCGTTCGGAGGGGCTTTCGGGGGCGCTCCTCCGGGCGGCTGCAGGGACAGCTCCTTCAGCTCCAGCTTGTCTGCGCCGTCCTCCTTCTTGTGGTGCCGCGGGGACAGGTTGAGCAGGCTGAGCACGTCCCTCTTGGAAGTCATCGTGCCGGGGGCGCCCCGGAATATTTTCATGGGCCCCGCGGGGTGCTGCGGCGCGCTCTGCCAGAACATCTTGAGGTTGTGCACGGCCTGCACCTTCTCGTCGATGGCTGCCATCTTCAGTCTGTCCACGTCGGGGGCGTCGGCGGGGCTGGAGCGCGCGGAGCCCGCCGAGGAGTAGGAGAGGGCTGGGGACGGCGCGCTCCCGGCCGGGGACTGGTGGCCCGAGCTCGGGGACGCGTTCCTGGGGGACTTGGAGATGTGCGCGCTGTATGGAGAGCTGGGGTACTTGAGTTTGAAGAGCGGCTGGTCGGTGAGAGAGGTCTGGGAGTCGGAGCCCGGGGACGGGCGGCCACTGTGCCGGCTCGGGCTGTCCTTGGCGGACGCCTCGGAGGAGGAGGCCGTGGGGCTGCTGTATCCGGAGCTCACCTTGGGGAGGGAGGAGCTCCTGGCGGGGGGCCTCGGTTTCCCGGGGAGCGGCGACGGCTGGCTGCGGGGGTGCGAGAGCGCCGGCCTGCTGAAGGCGCTGGTTTCCGACGCCCGGAAGACAGCGGCGCCGGCGGGTGCGGCCGGGCAGGCCTCGGGGCTGCTGCTCTGGCTGGCCTGGCCGCCGCCCCTCTGCAGGCGCTCCACCGCCAGGAGGTGACTCTGCGTCTCCTCCAGGATCTTCTGCGCCAGCTCCTGCGGGTCAAGCTTTGGGTTGCCTTCTTCCTGGGATTTCACGGTACTGTCTGTCTCCGTGCTGGACTGGTCCGATTCCCCTGTGTCCGAGCTGGCCAGCTTTCCCACCTTCTGGAAGGGGGAGTTTGGGCTGGGAATGAGAGCCATTTTAACTGGAGAACCGGGTGTGCTGGCGCTGGCCTTGGACCTTCCTGAGACTGTCGCGCCTCCGGCCGGCCCCGCAAGCGGCTCTGGGGGACCCGGTGAGAAGCGCGCCTTCCTGGCTTCCTGGCCAGCCGCCAGGGGCTCCGTGCTGATGATGGAGTAGCCCTCGTACTCTTCCTCGTCCTTGCCGCCGGCAGCGCGCGGCGGGGGGGACCGCTGGCCCCGGGGCAGGGTGGACCGCAGCGGGTAGGCGTTCTTGGACCGGTCATAGTCCTGCCGGCCGCGGGGAAGCCCCGCTTCCGACCCAGCCTCGGGCTTGGAGACGAAGCTCATGGAGGAGGCAATGGAGCTGAGACTGTACACGGAGATGGCGTCCGAGGCGATGCTGTCCACGCCGGTGGGCGAGAAGGGGGGCTGCTGGTAGCTCAGCGGCAGGGCGTTGGAGACCGACTGGGCCGAGGCCAGAGACTCCAGGGAGGACGAGCTGTCGAGGCTCAGGCGCTTGGGCAGCTCCGTAGAATCTAAGACAAAACAGAGGTGCCCACAGGGCAGTGAGAATTCTCAATGGTTTACTCTTTGCAAATCGAAAGCACCCTCGTATGCAGAGAAGCTAGCAGCCAACCGTGCAGGTGCCGCTCACGCACGATTCGAATTCATCTCATGCTCCAGAAGCACGCGGTCCTGTTGCAGGGAGGACATGTTCCCCAGAGCCAGGAGCACGGGAGAGCTCCAGCCCCGCCGGCCCCCGACCGCCCCGTCTCTGCCGTACTCCCACCTCACAGGACCCCACGTGGGCCGGCGGGCAGTCTGGGGGGGGCCCCGTCCTACACCCACGGCTAGCAGCCTCCACGTGAGCCTCTGTCCTCCCTAGTTCTCAGGTCACGGGGGCGTCACTGCTGCCGAACCCAGTGTTCGCTGCCCTCGCTGGCCACTCCTGCCTGGGCCATCCCTGTCACCGGCGGCGCCCATGGCACACAGGACGCCACTGCCCCCGTGGGGCCTGCAGGCCCTTCTCTGTCTTGGCGCCGGCCTGTCCCTGCCCGCGGGCCTCCCACACCCAGCCGTCAGAGCGGCGTGTCTGATGGAGATTTCCAAATGGAACATGTTCGAGACGGAACTCACACCCCTTCCTCCTGCCACTCCCAAGGTCTCAGCAAAAGGAAACCCCATTCTGGCCTTTGTTCTGAAAAACAGGGGATCACCTTGGATCCCCCCTTTGTGTCTGAAAAACAGGGGATCACCTTGGATCCCCCCTTTGTGTCTGAAAAACAGGGGATCACCTTGGATCCCCCCTTTGTGTCTGACTGACATCCTCCAGCTGATCCCATTGGTTCTGCCTTCGAACCGTGGCCACGGGTCTCTCTCCATGCGACCGTGGCTCGGCCCCGAGACCCGCAGGAGGTGGCCATGCCCCCGGCGCCTGTGGCTCTTCCCTAGCTTGTCGCCCTGCTGCCACCACCTCCCCCCTCCCTCCGTGCGTCTTCAGGGGCCTCGGCAGCGCCCCATCCCTTCCGTGGGGTCCTCGCAGCTTTGTGAGAGTGGGGAGTCTGCCCACTGCTCGCGCACCATCCGGCCACATCCCTACAAAGTCCTTTTCCGCTCCTCTCCCCTTCCCCAACACAGCCGGGCCTGTCCGGGGCGGGGCGGGGTGAGATGCTTACCGAAGAGCGTGAACAGAGGGCCCGGGCAGGGGTGAGACGCTTACCAAAGAGCACGAACAGAGGGCCGGGGCAGGGGTGAGACGCTTACCGA
>PITA01022211.1:0-30989 GCA_004023965.1 Spilogale gracilis | reverse complement strand
TTACAGCAGGATAATTACAGGCAAGAGGCCAGGCCAGGGAACACAGATACAAAGCGACATTATTTCTGCATTTCTAGTCTTTCCCCCACCCCTTAGTTTTCTCGCATCACCTCTGCATTGTAGCCAATTACTGGTTGGTTTCACTTATACTAACTCTTTCTCGCAGCTTCTCTACAATCAGATGGCTGGTTAACTCCATTGTGTGGGGCTACAGATAATCAATCCTACTACCCATTAAGCCCCCAGACTGGGACATTTCCCCCAGCACTCTGGTTCTTTCAGTTGAAAGTGTACCTACCAAGCAGACCCCTGATTCTCTTCTGCTCTCCCAAGGGGAACAAAAGACCTTTCCAGCAACAATATCTGCTCTGAAGCCCCAGAGGGTTTTTTGGCAACATAAAAATTTAAAAAAATGTCTAGTATCAGAACTCCAAATACTAAAAACAGAATGTATTCAATTCTCTCTTACTAATCTTTGTTTGTGCATCTCTGTCATAAAATTTATTGCCAGAGTCACATTGCTCAGTCCTAATTCCTTCTTAATTGTGTTCTACACTCCATCTTTCTAATTAAAATATAAGTCCATAAATTATATTTCCTATAAGAGTCTACAGAGTATTACAGTGTTGGGTGTTTAGGAAATCTTTAAAAAAAACTAGCTGGCAGAAACCAAATGAAGGGAAAACTTAAATATATGCACATTCTAATTTCAGCTCATTTTAACAAAAATTCAGATTCAAGTCATCACGGATATTCTATGCGGTGAGCTCCCATGTCCTAGTCACTCATTAATAAAACGTTAATAAAACAAGTTTGTGATAATGACATGCTTTCTTCACATATTTACTATAATTCTCAGTATCTCTCATAAAAGGGTAAACAACCTAGATTCTACCTAATACATATTTTATCTATTTATAATGCATATAAAAAGTTGTCAATCTTGCTTTCAGAGTTACTTATATATATTTTTATTCTTTTTAACATACTTAAGGTATTTTTATCCTTATTCTAGATCTTTATAGATAACAGAAAGTATTGTGCAAGCACTCAGAATTCTATACTTCTGAATAAGTATGTGTAATGTAGATTCAGTGGGATCCACAGCCAAATTAATTAACTCATTCTTCCTTATAAATAACTTCCTAACCCCTGGCTGCTGTTTTATGTGCACATTATCCATTTTATCAATCCTAGAAATAACTGTAAATTATGGCTTAAATGTTATTGTGGGACATGATAGCTTAGAATGCAGACTTGGCAGCAGTGTGAACCAGGCTTTGATCCTAGCTCTGCCTTTTACTAAATTCTAGTCTTGGGAAATTTATCAACCACCATCTTGGAAGGGTGGATCTCACCCTTCCAACCTCCTCTCTAGGTCAAAATTGAGTTGGCTGATCATGGAGTTTCATTCTTTCCTATGAATTTTAGAATATACTAGAAATGTACTTGTTGACAAAACTTGTTGAAATTTTGATTGGGATTGCATTGCTTGATAGCACAATTTGGGGATAATTGTCATCTTTATCATACTGAACTCTAAATCTTTTTTGTCCTTAAGGATTTGTAATTTATTCATGAAGTTTCTATGCTTCCTCTGTTAGACTTATTTTCAGGTATGTTACAACTTGGTTTGCTACAAAAAGTAGCAGTTCTCTTTTTTTTCCAATAGGTGTGTTCTTATTTCTTATTTATTAATATACTAGCTGGACCTCCAGCGCAGTGCTGGATAGCAGTAATGACAAGGGGCATTTTTGCCTGTTTCTAAACTTAAAGACAGTCTCTACATTGCTAAATAGAGCGCTGACTTTAGATCGATGGTAGACACGCTATCAGGTCAAGGAATCTCTTTTCTGTTTTTAGTTTTCTAAAAAGTATGTATTTTTAAAAATTATGAATGGGTGTTCAATCTTATCAAATATTTTCTTTGTATCTGTGAGTTGAACAACTTTTCCTTCTCAATTCTATTAATGTGGTAAATAACATTTACAGATTTTCTAATTTTAAAATACCCTTGCGTTCTTTTTTTTTCTTTTTTTTTTTTTTAGAGATTTTATTTATTTATTTGACAGAGAGATAGAGGGCACAACTAGGTATAGCGGCAGGCAGAGGGAGGGAGAAGCGGGCTTCCTGCAGAGCAGGGAAGCCAAAGTAGACTCAGTCACAGGGCCCGGGGATCGTGACCTGAGCCGAAGGCAAGACACTTAACTGACTGAGCCACCCAGGCACACCCATATCTTTGCATTCTTGACAGAAGCCTTATCTGGTTTGATTTGTTGTTTTAAGTTTTCTTTCTTTTCTCTGTAACAGTTGATATGAAATTGGGGTTATATGTGCTTTGCTGGTTTGAAAGATTGTGATTAGAACGGAGTCTGGTCCAAATGTTTTATCTGTCAGGATAGATTTCTTTCTCAAGGTTTTTTTTTTTTTTTTTTTTTTTTTTTTTTTTTTTTTTTTTTTAATGCTTTATCATTAAAAAAAAAAACTTCAGATTTTCTATTTCTAATGACTTATTTTTAGTTAAGCTATATTTTTCTAAAATGGGAAGTTTTTCAAATGTATTGACATAAAGTAATTTACGAACTTTTAAAATTCTACTGCACCAATAGTTATGCCTTCTCATTTCTAGCATTATTTATTTTTAAATCCTTTTTTCCTGTTTATTTTTTCCAGAATATAGTCTGTTTTATTAGAAGAAATAGATTCTTATTTTATTGTCTCTCTATATTTTCTGATGTGTAATTTAATCAATTTATGCCATTTTCATTTTCCCCTCCTTTGTTTGGGTTCAATTTCCCTTTTTGTGTCTAACTTCTTAAGATAGGTGATTAGCTTATTAATTCTCATTTTTTTCTTTTCTAATGTATGGATAAAGGATACTGAATTTCTTTCTTATGACAAGTTTAGCTTTCTTATGCAAGTTTTGAAACCTACTTTCACTGTCCATTATTTTTTTCTTCAACACAGGAAATAATTTTTTAATGACCTAATGTATTTTTTAAAAATTAGTTTTTTCTATGTATTTGTTATTTCTTTCCCTTTTTTTGTATTGAAAATGAGGAAGCTGGTAAGTATAATCTTGATAATTAATCTTATTTGTTGAGACCTGCTGTGTGACCTAATATGTATTTAATATTTGAATATATTCTATATGTGCTTGAAAAGAATGAGAATCCTTTCAGGGTCCAAGTATCCTCGAGGGGAGTATAATTCTTGTTACCCATTATATCAAGCTCTTTTATATCTTGTCAAATCATAGATACCCTTACTAATTTCTTAACTGCATGACCAAGCACATAGTATGAAAATTATACTAAAAATATTCCTTAACTAAAATTGTGGTTTCAGTTATTGCAAACAATAGGCTTTTATTTCTATGTGTTGTGGCTATCTTGTTAGGTGAATGTCATCCTTAGGGCTATTCAAGCTTTTTCTTGATAAATTGTTATTTTAGTCAATGTGTAGTAACTATCTTTCTCTTTTAGTAATGCTGTTTGCCTTACAGTCTAATTTGTAGTATCAACAAATCTGCATCATGTTCTTTTGCTATTACTTAGTATATTTTTTCCACCCTTTTAGTTTCAACTTTCCTGTGTCCTTAAGTCTCAGGTGTGTCTCCCGTGAAGATAATAAAAACAAGACTCTCTGAAACAGTCTCCTAATGGTCTTTTTTTTTTTAAGTCTACTTTAAAATGGACTTTATATTTTAAAGAAGCTTTAGGTTTGCAGCAAAATTGAATTGAAAGTACAGAGATTTCCCATATATTCCCTATCCTCACACATTCAGAGCCTTTCATATCATCAATATCCCCCACCAGAGTGGAAAATTTATTATAATTGATGAACCTATATCGACACATCATTATCACCCTAAGTCCATAGTTTACATTAGGGTTCACTCTTGGTGTATACACTTATAGGTCTAGATAAATATATAATGATATGTATCCACCATTATAGAATTATACAGAAGGGTTCCACTGACCTTAACATACTCTATCCATCAATCCCTTCCCCTCCCGCTAACTCCTGACAACCCCTATCATTTTACTTCGCCATAGCTTTGCCTTTTCCAGAATGTCATATAGCTGGAATCCTACAGTGTGTAGCCTTTTCAGATTGGTTTCTTTCACTTAGTAATATGCATCTAAGATTTTGTCAGGCCTTTTATGGCTTGATAACTCATTTCTTTATGATGCCAAATAATATTCCATTGTCTGGATGAATCACAGTTTATTTATCCACTCTCCTGAAGCACATTATTGTTGCTTCCAAGTTTGGGCAATCATGAAGAAAACTGCTATAAACACCCATGTGTAGGTTTTTGTGTGGACATAGTTTTCAGTTCCTTTGGGTAAATACCAAAGAGCACAACTGCTAAATTGTGTGGTAAGAGTATGTTCAGCTTTGTAAGAAACTGCCAAACTGCCTTCCAAGGTGGCTGTAACCATGTTGCATTTCCACCACCAAGGAAAGAGACTTCCTGCTGTTCCTCCTCCTCGCCAACAGTTGATGTTGTCAGATGTTGGTTCAGGATTTTGGCCCCTCTACGAGGCGGGCCATGACATCTCACTGATTGATGTTTTAATTTGCAATTCCCTAACGACATATAATGTGGAGCATCTTTTTTTTTTTAAAGATTTTATTTATTTATTTGACAGAAAGATCAAAAATAGGCAGAGAGTCAGGCAGAGAGAGAGAAGGAAGCAGATTCCCCACTGAGCAGAGAGCCCGATGCAGGCCTTGATCCCAGAACCCTGAGATCATTACCTGAGCCGAAGGCAGAGGCTTAACCCTCTGAGCCACCCAGGTGCCCTAATATTTTTTTTAAGATTTTATTTATTTATTTGACAGGAGAGATCACAAATAGGCAGAGAGGCAGGTAGAGAAAGAAGGGGAAGCAGGCTCCCTGCTGAGCAGAGAGCCTGATGCGGGACTCGATCCCAGGACTCTGAGATCAAGACCTGAGCTGAAGGCAGAGGCTTAACCCTCTGAGCCACTCAGGCACCCCTGGAGCATCTTTTAATATACTTCTTTGCCACTTATATATCTTCTTTAGTGAGGTATTTGTTAAGGTTTTAGACTCTTTTTTTTTATATAGGTTGTTTCTTATTTGTCTTTTAATTTGTTTATATTCTTTGTAGCAATGAATTTGGATTTACTTTTATCATTTTATTTGTGCCTTCTATTTGCCATACTTTTTCTAATTATTTTCCACTTTCTTTTGCATTGGGTTTATATCCCTCTCATCATTCTACTGGTTTGAAAATTATTTATTCTATTTCATTTTAGTCTTTACCCTTCAAATTTTAACAAGCATACTTAATTCGACAGTCTAACATTAATGTTTCTTTCTCTTGAAAAACATATTAGAATTTGATTATCCCTTCAGTTATTATTAACAATCTTCGTTCTATCTTGCTTTTCATCCTCTGCCCAAATTATCATTGCTATTAAGTTTTGCATCTAATGTTCATTTAGATTTAGATTTATTAGTTTCTTTGCTCCACATTACTTCCTGCATCCCATTGCTTCTTGAAATATCGTTTTTAGCATAATTCAGTTGATGAGGGTCTTTGAGTGATTAGTTCTCTCAGTTTTTGTTTTTCTGAAAATGGCTTTATTTTGTTCTCACTTAAATAATTTATCTGCATAGAGAATTCTAGAATAACTCTTATTGGTATTTGTATTTTGAAGGTATTACTTCACTCGTTTTTGATCACTAATGATTTTTTATTAAGGATTCTGCTAATTGATTCTATTCTTTGTAATGTATTGATCTTTCCTCTCTTATTGCTAATAAGACTTTCCTCTTTGTTGCTTTGAGAATACACTACAATATTATATGTAGATTTGCTTTTTGTTTTTCCACTCAGGACCCATGGGGTTTTTCAATATGAGGATTCATGTTGCTAATCAAATCTGGAAAATTCTCAGGCATGATTTCTTTGAATATTGTGCATTCTATTTCTTTGACATTCTTTTTCCTGTATTTTGGATTTTCTTGTTCTATCCTCTGTGAATCTTACCCTATCGTTCAAGTGTCCATTTCTTTCCCTCCAGTGTTGTAGTCTTGTTAATTTTCTCAGCTCTGTTTTCTAGCCCATTAAATTTCTTTAGCTCTATATAAATCCACTATTTACCCAGTATATTAGGTTTTCAATTCAGTGAAGAATATTCTATATGTAGGAGTTTTAGTGTTCATATTTTTCTGTTTCTGGTAAATAACACCTTACTCTTTTTTTTTGTTTTTAAATCTTATTTTAACTTTAATCTTTTTTATTTAAATCAATTAGCCAGCCTTAGTTTCAGATGTAGTGTTCAACAATTCATTTGTTGCATATAACCGTACTCATCACATCATGATGCTCGTCACCCAATTACCCCATCCCTCCACCAACCTCCTCTTCCACAATCCTGTTTGTTTCCCAGAGTCAAGAGTCTGTCATGGTTTTTTTCTCTCTCTGATTTCTTCCCATTCAGTTTCCCTCCCTTCCCCTATGATCCTCTGCCATATTTCTTATATTCCACATATGTGTGAAGCCATATGATAATTGTCTTTCTCTGATTGACTTATTTCACTGAGCATAATAGCTTCCAGTTCCATCCACATCGATGTAAATGGTAGGTATTCACACTTTCTGATGGTTATTTTAATCTTTTAAAAAATTTTGGCTCTACTTACATGAATGTCTCTTTCAGATGATTTGTCTATTATTTTTGAGTGTTCTGATTGCTAATCCTCCAGCCAGCCTTACAAATTAATTATCTGCTGCCCACTTCATGGTAGATAATTCCAGGCATGTTTTGAAACTTTCATTGGGAGGTCATTTGAAGCAAGCATTGTTTTTCTTAAGGCAATCTTGACTCTCATCCCTAAGTAATTCTGGATTGTTGAAGCATTGCTCTCAAATAGTTTGGGGTTTTCTTCCTCCATTCACCCCATGAGTATCATTCACGTGGGAACAACTTTTAAGTTAATTTTTCAGGGTAGGGCTTAAAGTACTACTTAGGTAGGATAAATTTGGGCTCTAACCTCATTAAAGGCACATGGAAACATGTTTTTAATCTACTCATAACTAGAAAAGAAACACACATCTTGCAATTTTTTTCCAAGCTAAGCAATGAGCCCATGTAGTCCCTTTTCTTCAGTTAGAAATGCTTCAAGTTTCCCATCTTTTGTTGGAAGTCTCTGTACCTATTTCCCACCTTCTGTGGAATCACTTTGGGTCAGATGTCTTGTCTTCTATCCCTGGGAAGACATTCAAGCTGAAGCTTTATCCCTCTCCCCACACATTGCACCCCATTTGGCCATGGATTAAATGGAATACAATTCCTCCAGCTTTTATCTCCCTCTTATCTCTGGCTTGCAGGAATTTCTACATCTTCCTTCTAAACTTGGATATATATTTTTAAAATTGCATTTCAGCCCACATTCCTAGATATTTATTATAGGTTGAATTGTGTTTCCACAAAATTTGTGTGTGGAAGTTGTAACCCCTAAGCTCTAATCTCAGGCTGTCATTGGACATATGGCCTTTACAGGGGTGGTTCAGTAAAAATGAGGCCATTTAAGATGAGCCCTAATCCAATCTGATTGGCGTCCTTATAAGAAGAGGAAATTTGGACACACAAAGAGAGACACCAGGGGTGCACACACACATTAAAGATCATATGAGGACACGGCAAGAAGGGGGCCACCTGCAAGTCGAGGAGAGAGGCCACCAAAGAACCCAACTCTGCTGACAATTTAATCTTGGATTCTAGACTCCAGAACTATGAGAAAATGTATTTGTTTTTTATGCCACTCACCTGTGCTATTTTGTTTTGACAGCCCTGGTAGACTATTATAGTGTTTTAACACATTTGTTTCCATCCTAGTCTATGCCAATATTTTTTTCAGGAATCGTTTAATTTTTAAAATCAATACCCTCATCCTCCCGACTTCCACTCCATACTATTTAGTGCACTTTTCCACACAAAGCAAATGCTTTATAGAAGCTTCAAATGCTAGTAACAAGCAAACAAACAGTTGATGACAAAAGGTAGTTTTGAAAAAATTGGTGTCACAGTAAGATACATGGGATGGCTAAAAGAACTGCTGATTTTATCCATATAATATTTCAAAGACTTTCTGAGTTTAAACTATTTCCAGAAACCAGAATAGCCAGATGACGATTGACTTGGGAGAGCTGGAAGAGGGCATTTCTGCCTCAGAGAAGTACTGAATTATCCCAGCTTCCTAGAAAGTCTCTGCATCCATCCCACTAAGAATTTACCCAAACAGCCCAGACTGTGGGAGGGCCCTCAAAGGGGAATTCACTCATTCTACCTATCACATTAGGTATATGAGCAATCACCAAAACAAAAATGCAGTATTACCTATGAAAACTTACACCATTCAGAAAAGCCACTGGGCTCATGCATGACCTTTTCTCTGCTAGCATTTGCTTAGTGATCAAGTGATCCTCCAATGACATCAGGAATGGATGAAACTGAAAACTGAATGGAATGTGGCAAAGACAACACTATTACCTGGTGGGGGGTAGAAATGGATACATTTAATAACTGGAAACAATACTGAGGGGAAAGTTGAGATAGGATGGGAGGAAAAGAGAAAGGGAGAAAGAAAAAAATCACCAGTAATGTTGTCTTGTATTATCTTAGCTATGACCTTGTCAAAATGAATTGTAAAAATTGATTAAACATGAGTATGTGCCATATGACATAAAGAAAATGTTGTCGATTTGTCTCTGACTGGACTGGGATTTTTAAGTCACCAAATTTGAGACCCAAATCATCTTGAATATGAATATATTCATATGATTTCACACAAGAAAAAAAAAACACTGTCATGTTTATTGTGAATGGATGTTGCAAATACATAGATGCTTTAATAAATGTACTCCAAAAGCAGAAATAAGCAAACTTGATAAAGAAGGAGAATGGGAGAGAGAAAAAAAAAATGAGAAAGGAAGAGTTTCAGATCTAAAACTTTTCCATAAGAGAGAACATCTCTCATCTCTTCATGTCCACACTGGATCCAAAAATTCATAAAAGTCATTTAAGGAGTCACATAAGCTAAAGTTTTAACTTATTTTGTTTACTTTAAATTTATTTTATTTTTTCAGTGTTCCAAGATTCACTGTTTATGCCTCACACCCAGTGCTCCATGCAATACGTGCCCTCAGTACCCACCACCAGGCTCTCCCATCCCCCCACCCCTTCCCTCCAAGTCCCTTTGTTTGTTTCCGTGTCCAAAGTCTCTCATGTTTCGTTTCTCCGCCCGAATTACCCTACTTTCCATTTCCTTTCCTTCTCCTACTGTCCTCTATATTACCCTCTATGCAGTACACGTAAGTGAAACCATGTTATACTTGACTTTCTCTACTAGGCTTATTTCACTCAGCATAATATCTTCCAATCCAGTCCATGTTGCTACAAAAGTTGGATATTCATCCTTTCTGATGGAGACGTAATATTCCATTGTATGTATGTACCACATCTTCTTATCCATTCATCTGTTGAAGGGCACCTTGGCTCTTTCCACAGTTTGGCAATTGTGGCCATTGCTGCAATGAATATTGGGGTACATACGGCCCTTCTTTTCACTACATCTGTATCTTTGGGGTAAATACCGAGTAGTGCAATTGCACATAGGGTAGCTCTATTTTTAATTATTTTTTAATATTTTATTTATTTGACAGAGAGAAATACAGCCAGAGAGAGAACACAAACAAAGGGAGTGAGGGAGGGAGAAGCAGGCTTCCTGCCGAGCAGGGACCCCAATGTGGGACTCGATCCCAGGTCTCCGGGATCATGACCTGCGCCGAAGGCAGTCACTTAACCAACTGAGCCACCCAGGTGCCCCTCTATTTTTAATTTTTTAAGGAATCTCCACACTGTTTTCCAAAGCGGCTGCACCAGTTTACATTCCTACCAACAGTGTAAGAGGGTTCCCCTTTCTCCGCAGCCTCTCCAACACTTGTTGTTTCCTGTCTTGTTAATTTTGGCCATTCTGACTGGTGTAAGGTGGTATCTCAGTGTGGTTTTGATTTGAATTTCCCTGATAGCTAGTGATGATGAACATTTTTTCATGTGTCTGTTAACCATTTGTATATCTTCTATGGAGAAGTGCCTCTTCATGTCTCCATTCCTCAACCTCATAAAATCTACCTATGAAAAACCCAAGTGAATATCATTCTCAATGGGGAAAAACTGACAGCCTTCCCTCTGAGATCAGGAACAAGACAAGGATCCCACTCTCACCACTACTGTTCAACATAGTGTTAGAAGTCCTAGTAACAGAAATCAGACAACAGAAAGAAATAAAAGGTATTCGGCTTGGCAAAGAAGTCAAACTCTCTCTCTTTGCAGATGACATGATACTCTATGTGGAAAACCCAAAAGACTCTACCCCCAAACTACTAGAAGTCATACAACAATTCAGTAATGTGGCAGGATACAAAATCAATGCACAGAAATCAGCTGTGTCCTTATACACTAACAATGAAAATATAGAAAGGGAAATCAGAGAATTGATTCCATTTACTATAATTTACTATAGCATCAAAAACCATAAGATACTTAGGAATAAACCTAACCAAAGAAGTTAAGGATCTGTGCTCGAGGAACTACAGAACATTCATGAAAGAAACTGAAGAAGACACAAAAAGATGGAAGAGCATTCCATGCCCATGGATCAAAAGAATAAACATTGTTAAAATGTCTATACTGCCCAGAGCAATTTATACTTTCAATGCCATTCTGATCAAAATTCCACCAAGATTCTTATGTTTAATGTTCTCTTTTAGCACCAGTTAATTACCAGCATCATAATGTTAGAAAAATATTCAACTTCTCACAACATTGATGCCTCTGTAAAACTGTTTTATATATCAGAGGAAAGCCAATATCAAAGACAGGACCTATACCAATTTGGCAAGGCATCTATCAGTGATCTAAAGCAAGAGAGCAAATTCTAGAGCAAGACTATCTGAGTTTGAATCCTAGCTTTGCTTTTTGCCAACTGAGCAGCCTTGAACAAATTGCTTAACCTCTCTGTGCCTTTAGTTGTTTCCCATATAGCATAGGAATAATAATAGTAGTCACCTCAATAGGTTATTCTGAATTAAATGAGTTAATATTTATAAAGCACTTTTAACAGTTTCTAGCACATAGCAAATGCTATATAATGTTTTTCAATACATACATTGAATCAATTTGCTTTCCATGAGAGAGGAATGAATCCAAGAAAGGAATTGAATAAATCAAACAGTTGCTTGGAATTCTGGTAGGATTAGATTATAAAGCCAAAATAGTGAACTTATAAAGAATTGACCTGTCTGTAGTTTTCCAAGGTTAAGAATGAAAACAGCACTAATTCAATTTATTGAAAATAACCACAGCTTGAAGCAGCAAAAATTTCCACATCTTCCTGCAATAACAGAGTTTAATGAGGCAGGAATATTTAGAAAAGACACGAAATGTTTCACAAGCATGGTTAGTTTTTCACTGGCCTCTCTGCTTGGGTCTTTGCCTTTCCAAAATTAGCTTGGCAAGACTGCAAGAGAATTCTCTGACCTGATGTGTGCTAAGTACTCACTGGTTCAGTGACTGACCTTCCCCAGTTTTGTTCCAGGATACCTTTAAGGACCAGAGTAGTCCTTGGGGCTCACATAATTTGAAGATATAAATTACCTACGAGCTTTGGGAGGGGGAATCAACTATTTAAATCCTTAAAAAGGTATTACCAACTGTAAAGGAGAGAGGAAAGTGACCAGGAAAGAGGAAACACTGCTCCCCCAGAGCTGTCTCTCCAGCCCATTACGTTTCCATGTGCTGCTTATCCAAGCAGGCTCTAGGAGCAACTATTGTCCCCCAGGTTTGCCTGACCCATCGATTGTCCTCTCCTAGGTATTTGACGAAACTGTTTTCATTTAGAAATACACAACAAAGGAATTCTCTACTAAGCGCTCACTATACCGTGGGCAAGAGTCGCCAAGCAGATACACAGAATGTCAGGGTTAGAGAGGATCCATACCAATCCCCAGCCCCTGGCTAGAAAACATTAATCCATTTCCATGTAGAACTTTCATCTCTCACTAACGATGTTTTGAATTCCAAGCACTTTAACTAATAAAAAAAATGGTTATAGATAGAACTACTGGCCTATTCTTTGATTTGAATAGGAATCATAAACATAGTTATTTATACATACTTCTTTGAGCATACGAGAGACTGTGCTAAGAGTTTGCAAAGGTAAAAAGTACACCAAGTATATAAAATTGTTGATGTTTATTTTTTATATTTGAAACCATTTTATTGAGGTATGACTTACATACAAAAAGCTGTACATAGATAATGAAAACAACTTGATGAGTTTGGAGATTAGTCTAATCTGTGAAACCATTATGAGCACCCTTGCCATACATATAGTCATAAAAAGTCTAATATTTAGAGTTACCAATTCTTACACATTCCTTGGTGGTGAATTTGTATTAGGTTATAGATTTATTCATATAGCACAAGCACTTTCATAAGAAATTTATCCCAAATCTTCCTGTCAAGGTGGATAATTTTATAGATGTAGAGGTCCTAGAAATTACACAACATGAATTAGGAGGAAAATAGTCACTAAATATCACATTAAGTGGCAGGCTGCCTGTCTATATATTTCACCTTTCTGTTCTTCACTCAAAAGGAAAACTCGTAGAACAGAATCCAATTATCCTTTTTGTGTGATTGTTTTCAGACTAAATGTGGAGTATTTTATATTAAAACCCACAAAGAGAGATCTCATTGACCTGGCTGTCTTGTTCAACCATTACTCACCAATCTCTAATAAAAACAAGGTATTGGAAGTAAAAGGCAGATAATTTTGGTGGGATTCAGATAGGACTCTGTTTTCAGAAATTCAAGAGGGGAACAATAATGCGATTACCTCCAATTTCAAGGCTGTCTCTTTACAACTGGTCCAGGATGGGTGCTAGGTCCATGAGTTTTGTTGCCCATAAAGAGCATAAAGGCAACCACATGGGACCCTGCACAAGAGGAACAAGAGGGAGAAGCCAGTCAGGGGCCAGGAGAGAATACAGGAGACAGAAAGATGAAGCGAGAGATCTTTCCGGGAGACAAAAGGGGCTTTTTCTAACTACCCTGTGTGTCCCCACAAAGGACTCAACTTTCCCTGGTTTCCTGCTCTTGGATGTTATGATACTGTTTAAATTGACTTTATATTCCAGAGCAGATTTAGACTTTCAGAAGGCCCTCACCCTGGATAATGTTACAGACCTCCCTCACCCTACTACATAACTCTAGATAAAAGTAATTTTAATGCAGAAATTGCAATTTTCATATTGGTGCTAAAAGTAGAGTTTCTTTCTAAATATTTCCATTATATAATTTGGGTAAATCGATCAAAGCTAAAAAACTCTCACTTCTTTGGCAATGACTGCTCTTCTGGTGGCCAGAATGAGTTCATTCAAAAGACAAAGGAAAGTAAGAAGGGAAGAAAAGAGAAGAGGAGGAAGGGGGGAGGGGGGAGAAGAGAAAGGAAGCTGGACTCAATTGATGTCATTTACTTGTGATTCCTTTTATCAGTCTTAAAAGTTTTAATGATAAACGGTGTGGTGTTTTTTCAATGTCAACTTCTCCAAAAAGTACTTTAAAACTGGACTTTCCAAAGCACAACCTGCTGAAGAAAAGCAAGTAAGAGAACCAAGTTCCAAGGGGAAAGACATCATGTCTGTAATATCTGAGCACCCATCAAAAATCTCCCCCCAACAGTGCATAACGGACATCTGTTGAGTAAATAAATGAGAGCAAGAAGATTGTATTTAATATGATAGTACAACCAACAGACGAAAAGAAAGAACGTACCCAACCAGTTGTTATGCCTTAAATAAATCGCTGCAATCCGGTGACTTTCTTGATATTTTTGTTGAGCTGACCTGCTTGCAGTTTGCACTAACTGATGCATTTTTTTCTTTTCCCATGAAAGGACAAAAAGGAGTGCCTACTCTGTCCTCGTCTCATTCTATCTTGCCTGAAGTTTTCTTTTAGCCCAGAATCATTTTCTTACTTTACAAGGAACTCAAGCCTATTTTCAAGGTCCCGGAGCTGGAGCCAGTTCTGCTAGTGAGGTCAGCACAGGGAAGAGGAACTGGGGTGGGCGGGGAGGGGCGGGAGGGCACAACACACACACACACACAGCCCCAGCCTGCCTTCTTTGTCTCTGTGGCTGCTCCCCTTTGAGAGTCAGACCAGGGTGAGAATTTAGACCACGCTACTTAACCAACCAAGTAATCTTGGGCAAATCTTTGTTTCTCTGAGCTTCAGAACCCACATCCTAAGTGAAAATAACCACACCAATCTCATCCCTCTGGTTGCGGATTATATGACAACAAATCCTTAATATTTGCCACTTGGTATATGCCCTGTGTTCACTAAGTGATGCTTACTTATCTCTTTTGCTTTTGCCCCTTTTCCCACCTGTTTTGTTCCTCAGTAGTGCTAATGAGAAAGCAAAAAAAAAAAAAAAAAAAAAAAAAAAGGACTGATCTCGGCTCCCCCAAATCTCCCTGTTGTAAATATCCCACTCAATAATTGCTAATACACCCCTTTTCTCAGTCTCAAGCCAGACACAGCTAGATTAATTTCTCAGTAACCCCTGAGAACAATTTTATAGATTCTTTTCCCCCATATTTGCTCAAGCACAGAAGACACAAGACCTGAGGTCTCGGTGCCAACGTGTTTCTTCTATTACTGACTCACAAGGATAACAGTAGAAATCAGGAAATAAAATGCTCATCACAAGAATGATTAAAGTGGTATGAATGCAGCTTTGCTCATCTCAGCTGATCTAATAGGCACCCTCACAGTAGAGAGAGAAAATTTCTGCAATATCGAGTGATACACTAAAACCTCATGAATCAATTCTTTAATGCACAGAAACAAAAACATAAAATGACTCATCTCCCTCGAGGTGATGTGGTTTTTCCCCTCCTCTAATCTGCTTCCATCAAAAGCCTAGAGGTGGGAAGAGAAAGTGAATGGGTCAGCTCTTGTACCTGTTCTGTCATATGATGTGATGGGATCCAATGGGACAGAGCGTTTGATGGCATCCCTGCCTTGCAAACACATCCAGCAGCAGCCCCCAAGCGGTGAGCTCCTCTCCCCCTGCACAGGGAAGTTGTGCTCAAGAAACCCCTGGGGGGACTTGCCAAAGCCTGGAAATCCTTGTGGTACTTCTCCATACCATTGCTTACCTCCATTTGCCCTGGTGGCAGCTATCCAAGTTGTTATATTACAAAGCACCCCAGGTTTAATTTCTGTGTGTGATTTTTTTTTAAAGATTTTATTTATTCATTTGACAGAGAGAAATACAACTAGAAAGGGAACAGAAGCAGGGGGAGTGAAAGAGGGAGAAGCAGGCCTCCCGCTGAGCAGGGAGCCTGATGTTGGGCTCCATCCCAGACTCCAGGACCATGACCTGAACCCCTGAACCAAAGGCAGTCGCCCAACCAACTGAGCCACCCAGGCACCCCTCTGTGTGTGATTTGGGACAAGACGGATAGATTTTTGGTGGATGGAGATAATATGGTGAAAGGTGAAGAGGCAGGCATGGTGTGGACAAGAAAGAAATCCGTTATCAAGGACCCAGGGAAAAAGGAGGCAGGTAAGAGAGGGTGTGGGAAGAATTTTTTGTAGAGGGAAAAATATTCCTGGAGCCAGCATTAGCCAGTACTGTGGAGTATGTGGGTTTGGAATTGGTAAATTCCAAGCAGCTAATGTTTTGTTTCTCTAAATGAAAATAGCTTCATAGCTTTTTCCTCTTAAATTTAATGGTACTACACGTTCTTTACAAAACATTTCCAGCAGCATAAAGGGCATGTGAAGAAAATAAAAATTACATATAATGCCACTATTCAAATAATTGTCTATTAATATTTTGGCATACAGATTGTAGATCTTTGGGTATACAAAGATGTGTGTCTACAAAGACATAAAATATGACTTTAAATGATATCATACTGGGGATATTAGTTTGTAACCTGCCTTTATCCCTTTCTGACATGCTCTAGGCATCTCCAACAAGTACAATGCTGTCTTCATTTTTATGAAGATGGTGGACCCCACTACATGGTTGCATCAGAATTTTTATACCTAGTCCCATGTTGATGAATAGTATCTTCCAAGTTTTGACTATTACTGGTAAACTTGCCATCAAGGTCTGTAGAGAAGCCAGAGTATGCCAAAAATGTCAACCTGCCATTGACACCCACCATTAGTGTCTGGTTTTAATCACCTAACAGTTGTGGTTCATTGGTGCCATGCACATGGACACCGGACAGCTGTGGTGTGCGAGCAGGAAGATGTGGTGGAAAGTACACTGGGCTAGATGTTAAAGATTCTGAAGACGCAAGAGTCTCAGCCTGAGACATCTTAGAAGAGTCATCGAGCCTCTCTGACTAATTTCCTCGTATGTAACTGACAGCAGGGCAGGGGGTGGGGTGGAGGTGCGGGGAGAAGGGTTGGTTAGGCATAGGAGGGGAAGACACCTGCAGATCACACAGCACTTCCCAAAACACTGATTCAGAGCAAAGGTAATCGGTGATCTTTGGTAAACATAGCGGTTCTGTTGCAAAACAAGTTTTAAAACACTGGGTAAATTTTGGAAAATAATACCTATGGAGACAAGTTAAAGGAACAAAGTTTCTTATTTGAAGTATAGCTGAGAAAGGAGACTCTCCTTCTGCCATGAAGAAACAGGAAGCAGCCTTCAGCGTCATACTACACAGATCCCTCCGCAGGACTTCTGAAGTCACTCTCTCCTACTTTCTGAATGGCATCCCTGCCCCTGACAGCTTGGCCTGCTCTGACACATTGGTTGGGGATGAGAGGTTATTGGTGCATTCTTTGAGGAAGGGGCAAATATTGAAAGACTAGTGGGAACAGGAATGATGTTCAGGAAGAGTGAATCAGGGAAGACGTGCTAGCATCCATGCGGATTAGTTCAGGATCCATTCTGACTGAGTGTCTGATACATAATTTGAATATTACAACTGGTTAGACTCATAAACGTCAGCCCTGAAAACCAAACCACCTTGGCAATTACCTAATATGACATTTTCTAAAATATCTGAGTGCCATCCCTGTAAATGCCTACTAATTAATACAAGGCAAAAAGAATGGGATCTGTTAGAAGGCAGAGTTGGGTTTGAATCCTGGCTTCATCTATCACCAGCTGTGTGATCATTTGAAAGTGATTTAATGTCTCTAACCCCTGGTTGACTCATCTCTCAGAATTTACTGCATAATATATTCAATAAGTATTAGCTGTTACTATTGCTGAATTATTTGAAAAATTCTTATTAGGCATCTCTTTGCAATGGCATCAGTAGGTATTCTGCTAAGAAATTCTGACAGTCAAAGGCTGGGACCCTCTACTACCTACTATTACAGGCAGATATGACATCCTTAGATTCAATCCAATATTATTCAGCAGGTGCACAGAAAGAAGGATAGAGGGCTAAATTCAGAGTTTGCAAAAGCAGAAAACTCCTGCACATTGCTGAGAGCTTTACTGGACAAAAGATATAAACATACGTCAGAACAGATATTTAAAAAACAAACTTAAAAGTATTGAAAACAGGGCTTTTGTGTGGCTCAGTGTGTTAAAGCCTCTGCCATCGGCTCAGGTCATGATCTCTGGGTCCTGGGATCGAGGCCCCCGTCAGGATCTCTGCTCTGTGGGGAGCCTGCTTCTCACTCTCTCTCTGCCTGCCTCTCTGCCTACTTGTAATCTCTCTCTCTGTCAAATAAATAAATAAAAATCTTTTTAAAAAGTATTGAAAACCAAAATAATATCTATATTGACTAAATAATAAATAATGACAAATAATCTGGGCATCTCTACAATTCAACAAGTATACAATGTTGTCAGCATTTCTATGAAGACAGATATTTATTATAAGCCTGTATCTATGTTGAATAAGTTCAGTTATTTTTTATTGTGTGGATTCCATATTTCAGGACATTTAGTACATATAGTCAAGGGAAAAGGTATGAATTTAACAGGAAGTGTCACCTTAATTCTTTCTTTTTTTTTTTAAGATTTTATTTATTTACTTGAGAGAAAAAGCACAGAGGCAAAGGGAGAAGCAGACTCCTCACTGAGCAGAAAACCATATACAGGGCTCAATCCCAGCACCCTGAGATTATGACCTGAGCCAAAAGAAACGCTTAACCCCTTAATCCTTTCTGAAAGCTCTTTTACTTAAGCATCATAGGGATAAGCTTTGTCACCAGAATTTCTTGAGGTTAGAAAAGAAAAATGGTGTAAAATGTGATCTTCTGATTGAAATGTTAGCCTTTTGGGCCATTTTCTCTTTTAAAAAACCCATGTTTTTCCCTTTTATCTTTCATTTAATAAACTCACCCTACTGGAAATTTAAATATATAACTAAATTAGAAGACATCACCTCGGGGCGCCTGGGTGGCTCAGTTGGTTGGGCGACTGCCTTCGGCTCAGGTCATGGTCCTGGAGACCCGGGATCGAGCCCCACATCGGGCTCCCTGCTCGGCGGGAGGCCTGCTTCTCCCTCTCTCACTCCCCCTGCTTGTGTTCCCGCTCTAGCTGTGCTTCTCACTGTCAAATAAATAAAATCTTAAAAAAAAAAAAAAAAAAAAAGAAGACATCACCTCTGTCTTTGTGGAGTTTATAATCTAAACACAGTGAACAAGACAACATACGTGAAACAAATGTTGTTTCAGACGGAGACATCAGGCCCACTAGAAAAGGCTATGAGCCAGTCAGACAGAGGCTCTGGCTGCAACAGATTTTCATTCCAAGTGGTGGTAAACACATAGCAAATAAACAAACATGACAAATAAGTAAATGGATTTTTAAAAATGCAATTTCAGAAAATATTAAGCATTAAAAAACACCATAATGACAAAGTCTAATGATAGTAATTGGTGGCAATGGGAAGTGGGCAATGGGAAGGCCTTCTTGCAGAGGTTGACAGTTGAAAAAGTGAAATCATGAAAAGGAAGAGCAATGTGATCATCTCAAGATACTCTGGTCCAGACCACAACACAGCAAATCCACAAGCTTTAATGCTGAAAAGCACTTGGTGGTGTCAAAAAAATAGAAGGAAACCAATGTCGCAGAACCCAAGCCATGCAAAATGGAGGAGAACCCAAACCATGCAAAATGGAGGCAAACCCAAACCAAGCAAGAATGGAGGCAAACCCAAACCATGCAAGAATGGAGGCAAACCCAAACCATGCAAGAATGGAGGCAAACCCAAACCATGCAAGAATGGAGGGGGTAGGGTGAAGAAGAGCTGGAAGCCAGATGATGCCCTGTCCAGCAGATAGCGGCAGAAAGTTTGGACTTTATTCAAGTATTAGGGGAAGCCACTGGAAAGACTGGATCAGAAGAACCATATGATCTAATTTACTTTTTCAAAAGCTCTCTTTGGTATTGGGGAAACTGGATTATGAGATGAAGAGAGAAGGGAAAGAAGAGAGCCTAACTACTGGCCATCCATGTGAAATAAATACTGTAGCCATCCATTCAAGTCTGTTTTTTTCTTCTTGGACACAAGGCTACAAGACATGTCCCAGTCTCTCGCATAGCCATGGGTAGTGCTTATCAGTGTAATGTGAGAAAAGTAATGTTTGGAAAGACATCCCTAACCCTGGGCTTTGGTTTGTTCTGCCTTAAGTTGCCTGGAGAGGTGATCGCTAGACAAATCATGACCGAATCCTTGACTGACTGTGTGGAGCCAAACTTCTGCCAACTTAGAACACTCACATCAGAATTTTACATGACCAGGTGTCAGGTAGTAAGGAGAGCAGGCGTTGGGATGAGCGCTGGGTATTGGACACAACTAATGAATTATTGAACACTAAACAAAACCTTATGATATACTATATGTTGGCTAACTGAACATAATGAAAAAGAAAAGAAGGGAAAAAAAGAATTTTATGTGAGAAGGAAACTGAATTCCTCACTTTTTAAGTCAAAGTATTATTGGGCTTCTTATTTTCACAGCTTAATCATTACCTTAAGAATACACAAGGCAGTGAGAGCAGCATGCAAACACATGTGCAATTTCTCCATTAGAAATATCCAAGATTGTTAACTTGGGGAGGGATCTTTGAAAATTATTATTTAATATTGAACTTCGGATTAGGAAAGCAACTTTACAAGCTATTTATACTAATGAAAATCAGAGCATCAAAAAAAAAAAAATCAGAGTAGTAAGCCAAATGTTTTCCTTTTTGGAAAAGAGCCAAAGAAAGCCAAGTTTTACATATTCATTCCTATAACTGTAAAAGTACATTTATCAAGATAACTTGCAAGACTTTTTGCTTGTTTGAATGCAAGTAAACACTCATCTTTAACAATCTAAGCAAACAAAAACAGCACTACTAGTGATGGGCAGTGGCACACGGGCTATTTCCCGATACCTATTTCCATAGAAATGGGACCAGGCTGCTCTGCAGGTGTCCACAGAACACATTTTAATTTCTTGCATAGGTCATGAACGGAAAATCTTCTCATAAAAAGTAAAAAGTAGCTGAGGAGAACTGATAGAATATTATTTTCATTCTTCTTGTGGCAAAACTCACTAGTTGCCTATCTAACATCCATTCTCCCCTTCCAATTAAGTGGGCACATTGATAGGTTAAATTAAGGACTACATTTCCCATCCACCCTTGCAGCTAGGAGTAGCCTTATGAAGAGTTCCATCCAGGGAGATGCAAACTAAGTATTATTTGAGACCTTCAGGAAGACTCCTTAAAAGAAGTTTTCTCATTAAGGAGTGCCTTTCTTCTTCTCTGCTGTCTGAAATGCAGATATAATATCTGACCCCAAAGTGGTCTTAAGTATGGGCACTAAGTACTAAGAGTCACAGAGCACAAAGATAGAAGCCTGGGTCCCTGATGATGTCATAAAACTCCCATCTCAACCTTGTACTAACTTCCTCCAAGCTTCCTTTGGGCAAAAAGGAAAAAAAAAAAATCTTGTTTAAGCTAGTATTATTTGAATTTTTTCCATTTTATGCAATGAAACTTACTTTTAAATTGACAATCTTCCATATGTTTAAACCTAATTTCTTTTTTAAAAAAGATTTGTTTGTTTGTTTGTTTAAGAGAGGGAGAGTATGAGCGCGTGTGTGAACATGTACGTGTGCAAACCTGGGAGGGGCAAAGGGAGAGGGAGAGAAGCAGACGGCCTGCTTGGGGTAGAGCCAATCCCAGGACTCTGAGATGAGGGCCTGAGCTGAACTCAAGAGTCTGATGCTCAACTGACTGAGCCATCCAGGCACCCAAAACCAAATTTCTAAAACTTCTAGTATCTCAAGTTTCCATTGAGCTGTATATTGGTCCCTTTCTAAGTACTAGGTTCTCCAGAGACACAAAAGAACCATATAACATTGTCTCTTTTCACACATTTGCTTAGGCTAGGTGGGAAGGGAGAATTTAGAGAATGAAGAGTAAAAAACAATAATAACTAGTATTAAATTGGATAGAAATGACTGTGACTTTTAAGAAGTGGAAAGGAATAAGTCAACTGGGGCATGGGTGGGAAGGGAAAGATTCATAGACAGGTGGGCCATGGGATTGGCTTATATGATGGCCATTTATAACGAGCAGTGGAATATAGTGATTAGGTCTATGGATGCAGAAGCCAGACCACCTAGGTTCAGATCCTAATTCCACCCCTTAATAGCTATGTGGCCATGAGCAGATCATGTTTCTCTCATGCTTCAGTTTTCTAATCTACTGCATAGAGGAAGTAATATCTACCTTATAGAGAGGAATAGTGATTCTGTTAATATATATAAGTATGTAGAGTGACACATAATAAATGTTCTAGGAGCACCTGGGTGGCTCAATCGTTAAGCGTCTGCCTTCAGCTCAGGTCGTGATCCCAGGGTCCTGGGATCAAGCCCCACATCAGGCTCCCTGCTCTGCCACTTTCTCTCTCCTCCCACTCTCCCTGCTTGTGTTCCCTCTCTTGCTGTGTCTTTCTCTGTCAAATAAATAAATAAATAAAATCTTTTAAAAAATATATTCTATAGGTGTTAGCTGTAATGATTTTGATTCCAATTTAGATATCTTTTCTAGTAACATCACTCTCTTAATTTTGGGAATCTGTTCATGCTTCATGGTAATCATGGTACTTCTGTTCCCAACAGTTTCACAGGTGAATAAGAGGAGTCAAGCCGGGTCAAAGCATATTTCAACCTCTGGCTACTTTGAGTATTCCAAGAATGAGTCACATTCCAAACATGTGACCCAACCTAAGGCAGAAATGTGTCCAAGAATGGGTCACATTCCAAACATGTGACCCAACCTAAGGCAGAAAGGGTATTCCCTAGAACTTTTAGTACTGAAGCTGAGAAGGAGGGACGCTCCCCTTTAGGAAGACTGGGAAGGGATGAACCTAGAAGTTATGCATCCAAACCTGCTGAATTTAAGAGGAAAAAGCCAATAGTTCTGAGCAAGCAAGGCCACTGTCCCAGGCCATGTGCCTCCGGGGACTCTACACTTTGGAGTGTCTTCCTCTACATGTTTAAGGCCCCTCTGGCATCTGGGATCAGCTGGGTCTAGTAGTGTCATGTGGGTGGATCCTGAGCCTGGATGAGGACCCAGTGTTCCTGTTTCCTGTTTCTTTCCTCTTGAATGCTCTCTGGTCCACTATCCTTGCATATAGGGTTGAGGATCCAGTCAGTATTTATGCCTATATGGTCATCTCAAGGCCCCACGCGCAGGCCCTGGCTTCATGTTCCTTCTGCCCAGTGTGGTTTCCTTTATAGGAAAACATAAGATCAGGCAATATACAGAGATATGGGGAGACAAAAACAGAGACAAATCTAATGATAGCCAAGACACAGATGAGAACTGGTTTAGAAAACTCATTCATGCAACGTCAATGTCACCACTCATTAAATGTGAGACAATTCTGGCTGAGATAAGACATCTCTGCCACCATTGCAAGATTATTGATAATAATGATTATCAATAATAATAATGATTTCTCACGAGGAAAAGTACAAATGCATCAGAATCCATCAGTTCTATCCTGATTTTCACTCTTCTCCACATTTTCATGGAAAGCCAGTTTCTCTCTATGGCCAAGAGAAGTTCCTCATCTGAGATAGCTTCTCTAAGCATTCTCCTGGGAGATCTTCTCTGGCAGATCCAAGAGCCCATTCCAGGACATCCCCCTTTACCCACAGGCATCACCATGTGTGGTGTACATTTATATAATCTAGACCTCAGCATATATTTTAAGGTTGTTTCTTAATTCTTTTGTCTCTCTGCATGTCCCATATATCACCTGTAGGAAAAGTCAAGGCCAAGCCTTAGGAATAAATAAACATAGAGATGATCTCACCTCCTAGTGTTTCAAGCTCCCTGCCTATAAAATGAAATATGTCTGTGGTCTATGGCATAAATGTAAAAACCAGAAATGCCTCCACACAGAAGACACAGATGCTTGCTTTGACCACCTTTAAAATCTAAAAGTAACTGTTTAAATCTATATGAGTCCCAATTTTTGTGGGGCTCTCAGTATCTGGTTTTATTCTTTCTACACATTCATACTGTGTTTGTGAAAACAAAATCTAGATTTTGAATAACAGACCATTTTAGATTCCTCCCCAAGTCAACTGATGTCCATTAAAGAACATTAGGCAGATCAGCAATGGATACAAGAGTCTTATTTAGATAATCATATTGCAATTTTAATAATCTCCTACTATTAAAAAGAGGAAACATCCATTATGCTAAGATAATAGTGAATTTATCTTCTAACTCCATATGTAGCAATAAACAACTCCAACAGGTGTTAGCTCATTGAGAAGAGGGTGAAAAAAGTAGGCCCACTGTGTGGCTTAGCTGACAATACTCCACAGTCTTCCATGTTCATGGACATTTTCCATTGCTGACAGAGTTTCTTAATAAAATGTCATATATCGGTGCACCCCAATTATGTTTCCTGACACATATTAAAGTCATAATGTTCCTGAGGACTAGGCTGCTGCCAACCTGCCCATATCACCATGTTTCTAAGCCATAGTTTTCTCATTTGTAAAATGGAAGAAAAATGGAGGTCAACATTGTGAAGATTAAGAGGAATAAATGAGCTAATGAATGTGTAAAGTATATATAATGTACCACTGTTTTATGCTTTGCCTGAGTACATAGTACCACTGAGAAATACCACTGTTCCAACATCCAAAAATAATGAAATTAAGCAAGCTTAAAAAAACAAAAAAAAACAAAAAAACATGTTGTAGTGGTAAAACAAGGCCAAAGAGGACTTCCACGCACCACACAGGAGAAAACTCCACAAACCTCTTTCCCAAGCTCGTTAGCTCCCCCTAGAGCCCCTGTTGGCACAAGCCCTCAAAGGCCCCTCTTGTCTTGCTTGTCCCTTCTTCTCTATCTTCCAGTGTGGCTCAATGTGCTATGGCTGGTTTTGGTCCTTCCCTTTGCTTCAACCTGCATGAGTCACATAAATGAAGTTAGTGAAGACAGAATTCTCATTATAAGGAGGATCCAGGGAATCCTCACATATTAATATTGTACAGTAATTTAGATATATAGATAGAAAGATGATAGATGATAGATAGGTAGATAGGTATATAGATAGATGGATAAAATCAGTCATTAGAGGACCTGAGACTTAGTAAGTATTCAATATATTATTATTATTATTATTATTATTATTATTATCATTAATTAAGAGAAGCACAGTCTGGAGGAGCTTCACAATTGCTGAGTAGGGCAGCAGACTTAGGGAAGAAATCTGAACTGCGTATTCCCTTCGAGGAAACTTGGAAGGTGTTGATAAAACAAAATTATTAGCTTTTTTGACAAATATTTCAGGGCAGGCTTCATGAAGCGCAGACATCCGAGACTTAGGTATGAGTACTAGGACAGCCTGTGACTGTGCTGGAAAATAACAAATCTGTCTGAGAATCCACATATATTCTCCTGCACCTTTCGTTTTCATTTTTGTTTTTTTAACCCTGTTCTGTCTCGGTACTTTTCCTGAGCTACTTGGTTGGTAAGAAGTTAGAATCTGCTTTTTTTTTTTCCTCCCCTAGTTATTGTAGGCATTCTTTAAAATGGGAAAAACAGCAAAGTGTAAATCAGTCTGTGAATATATTTCCTTCTTGTGTTTTATTACTCACTTCTAGGGAAGTATTGAGTATCACCCTCTAATTTGGTGGCCTTAATTCCAAGTGAACAGTGATGACAGCCCTATTTCCCATGTAACAACCATTTGGTTACTGGTCTGCTCTTTTAGTCCCCTAGTGAGGCCAGCGGTATCTCTCTCTGATTAGGCTTTCATCATACATGTCCCCAAGACTCTTTGAGATTTCATAGGAATCTGATCTTATAACACTTTGGTCTGAGGATGGCAAAGTTAGAATCAAAGGAAAGAAATAGTAATGATAGCACTTCAGACCCTAAGCAGAAATAGGTGGAGTTCCATTTGTAGTTGGGGTTAAAGGGACTCACTCAGTGCTTCTCAGATAGAATGAGCCAGTATCCTCTACCTGGGCAGTAGTATCAACTTTGTCGGCCAAGAACAGCCTGTTTACCTATAATTGAACTAAATTCTTCCTGCTGAAATAGAAGCCCAATTCTTCTCATTTTGTCCTCATTACTTAAACCAATGTCTCGGGCCCTACAATACCAGGTAAGCTACAATACTCAGCTTGAAGGTTAATAATACACGAATTAATAAAAAAGGACACCTTTTAAGCAGTGGTTTCATAACTGCAGCTAATGATATTAATAAAAATGAATAATCAAATGGCCAAAGCCATTTTAAATAGGTACTGGCGGCTGAAGCACACTATTTGTGCCTCAAAGCAAACAGTCACAAATGACTCATAGCAAATCTGGGCCAAAGCTATTTTATTAGCACCTGGTGGGTTTTTTAATCATGATAGCATATAGTAAGCTCTCTATAAGAGTCTGCTACTGGTATGGGTATTAATTTTGGCAGTGGAATTAGTAGAGTACTTTTGTCTATTATTTGGGTATTCTATTTTAAAAAATTCAATGGGAAAGAAGGAAGTAATAACTGGTTCATAATCTTAAAGTGAAAAGAAGAGAAAGAGCTTATCCAATAAGCTCTTGTCACAGAGACAGCTAGTAACAACATGTAAATATGTCACATGCTCTCCCTGGACATAGCTCCAGAAACAAATTCCCCATTGATGAGGATCTAAGTCCATGGCCCTGAAAAAAGACCAGTTTCTTTATATTAATGTGCTGAGCCCAGTTGACAGGGGTAAGGTCAATTTTGATTTGTGACGCTAGGATCCTGCCAACTGAATTCATAACAAGGCTGGTTTATTGCATTGTGGGGAATAATTCCTAGTGACAGACTATTTTCAAGTACCAATTTATTTATATCCAGTGTTCAGGTCTCTTATTAAGGAAGGGCACATAAATCAGATCATCTCGGCTCCAAACACAGGAATTATGCTGATTGTGGTGTCCTTATTAGGCCACATTTTATCCAGTGAGTCAAAGGAAAACTAATATCACACCTTGAGGCATGGCAGAACCTCAACAAGTGAGTCATTCAGCAGGCGAGGGATTATTAAAGTCTTTAAAACCTCTTCAACGGGAATAAGGCAATAGTACCTCTGATTCTTGCTAGGAAGCAAGGCTTGAATTCAATGGGGAAAGACTTCTTTGAGTTCCTCTCTGATACCATGGCAGTGTCTTTCTTGAGAAAAAGATCAATGAAATAATATCTTCAAAAACTGAAATGCAAGAGAAACTATACTGGGGGGAGATTGGAAGGAGGAAGGTGAAACAATCAGAGAATAGCATAAGGGGAGTATCTGAGGGGGGATGACATCGTTTGGTTCCTCCCTACCAGTGAATTACCACATACAAACTATTTTAGAGTCTTCTTGGCTTTGCAGGATGGATTAGCCAATCACATTCATAGCAAAGCAATTAACCAGTAATGGAAAGTATGGCTTCTATCCAGCTGGCTGTTCATTCTAAAATCGATTAGACTGTGATCTGACTCAACTAGTCAACTCCAAAAAAGACGGGTGTTTCATACCGGCAATGGAGCCTGTGTATAAATCCCTGTGAAATGAATAAGTGATAACTTCAACTGAGCAGGCTTTTTAATTTGGAGTCTTCCAGATAAAGGCTAAATTAACTATATAATTGCATTATTCTGAACCTAGCAAGGGCTACATGGAAGGGTGCTCTGATAATGGTACAATGGTTGAAAAAGCTATTGATGTTCATAAATAACTTCCACCTAAATGCCACCCTTGCCGAAAGCTCTTAAGCAATGACTGTATGTCTGGGAGTGGAGGTCAGCAAACCTCAGGAAGATTGGTTTGGGGAAAATGGGCTGGAGAATGGTTCTATTAACCTTTAGTGCTTGTAAAACTCTTACCCATTCCTGGTTCATGTCTGATTATGAATCAATTTGGTTGTGTTAATAGAGCTGTTGCCCTTTTCTTTTCATTGCTAAGCATTAATAAGTTATCAGAAAGGCAGATTGGAAAGGTATAGTCGTTAGCTGGGGTTAAAGACTCAGTAGCTATTGAAGTGAATGTAGAAAAAAAGAATTTGCGAGAAAAAGGACAAAGTCAAAATATATATATATATAAAACTAAGGCCAAGCCCCCTGTCAATTTCTTGTTCTTTGGGAGGCATCGGTTTTTATGTCACGTTAGTTCCAGGATACTAAATGCCAATGGATTAAAAGAGAGGAAAGGAGGGAGGGAAGGGGAAGGGGGAGACAGACTGGGAGACAGAGCCGTACACTTAACAGACCCTGCGTGATAACAGCATGTTGGAATTAAGACACAACTCCTTGGAATACGCAACTTGAACAGCTTCTTCATCTAAACCACACAGGTGAGCCCCAAGAGATGTTACATTTAATTGCCAGGAATGAAATGATGAAACTTGAAATAGCTTGAAGAACAGAGCAGCAGCAGGAGGCCATAACATCTGTCTTCCTTTGCAATTGGGCCTGAAAATATGTCAGCATAAAGCTACAATTTCTGCTTGTATCCACTTAGGTAATGCTGACAAATGCAACTAGCATAAGCCTCCAAACCTGGGAGACAGTTATTTCATTAAGACAAAGCCCATTAATTTGTCGTCATCATCTGGTTGCACACGGCGCTGTGAATAAATTAAACAAGGATTCAGAAACATTCTGGCTGTTGTTGGTTGATATGCAATGTAACAGTACAAATATGACCAGTAATTCATACACCAAAATGATGAGGGAGAAGGAGGAGGCAAGAGAGAAACGTACCCTCAGACATCAGTGCAACTAGCTCTTCACATGCCATAAATGTTGAAACATTGTTTCTATAGATCATATTTCCCCAGATCTCCAGGACTAAAACACACAACAGAGGTTTTGTAAAACCAACGCATCTGACTAAGACGGACACCTGGGACCCATCTCTCCCATCACTCCTGGAGCCTGCAGAGTTGGCCCAAGCCAGGAACCCTGTGGACTTCAACAAAGTGAGCAGGATGAAAATGCCACCTGCCCTTGAAGAGGAGAGATGTGGGGCCAAGCTTTGGATGAATTTACTTTGGCTGGAGCCTTGCTGCATCCCACATCCCAATCTGGCCACTGATCAATATTATAATCTCTTGAAAAATATCTTAAGAATTGGTGCCAATTAGGTTTTCAAAAAGTAACTGAAGAAATGGATAGAATCAGAGAACAAGATAAATTTGTGAAGATGTCTCATGTAAAAACCATGCAGAATTGGTGCATGGGTTCAGTGTGGACTTAGATGTTTCTGGAAAAGTTAGTGCATAACTCAATAAATACATAATTTGTCTAAAACCAAACTCAATTATTTTTTAAATTTCCTAACTTCCTAAATCATCTGATTCATCCTTTTCTCCTGTCTTCTTTTCACCAGGTAACAAAACCAAGTATATGCCTTTCAACAGAGCAGTTCAGCAGGTGTTTAATGAACAGATGAGAAAATGAATAAATGTTAACACTTTATTTAAAAAAAAAAAAGAAAATTATATTCACTTCCCAAACTCCTTAGACACATTCAGGTTCTTTTTATGTTTAAGATTTTATTTATTTGAGGGAGAGAGAGAGAGCGTGCATGCACACACGTGCATGAGTGGGGGAGGGGCAGATGGAGAGGGAGAAGGACAAGAGAAGAGATTCCCTGCTGAGCAGGGAGACTGGACCCTGAACTCATGACCTGAGCTGAAGGTGGACACTTAACTGACTGAGTCACCAAGACGCCCCCATTCAGGTGTTTCTTCTTCTTCTTTTAATTTTAATTATTTTATTTTATTTTATTTTATTTATTAACACATAATGCATTATTTGTTTCAGGGCTACAGGTCTGTGAATCATCAGTCTTAGAGAATTCACAGCACATGTATGTAGCACATACTCTCCCCAATATCTGAACATTCAGGTTCTTCTTAACTGGGACAATGTACCTACATATTTTTTAATTTTAGCATTTCTCTAAAAGAATCTTCCATTTCAGCTGGACCCAGAACACCACACACATGCACTTTCTCCATTCTGTACCTGTAAGATTTCCTTTAGCCCATCAGGGATCTTCTTCCATAGTATTTTCCAGGACACTTTCCATATACATGTCCTTCTTTCTGAATTCCTCTGCTATAAATTATCTCCATTTTCATGTTATGTTTTAGCATTTACTCCTTGACATTCTGCATATTATGTTATCTATTATCTTTTAACTTTTTCTGTTTTCCCAAATCTCTTCAAATGTACAATCTAATATTCTTATAAATAGGAAAAGATGTTACATTTATTGATATCTTCATAGGAGTCTGCTTTAATATATTTTATATCAAAGCTCAGGAAAAGATTTTTAAAAGAATGACTGAACAAAATTGTGCTGAGATTATAAAGCAAAAATCTTAGAACATAGGTCCCGGTCTATTTTCAAGATAACGTTCTAATTTTCTAAGTTATACACAGATTTCTCTACCATTATCAATGACATCACACATTTTCACTTTCAAAGAACAGAACGTATTCTCTCTGCTTGTAACTGAGTTTGGATTGCCCAAAAGCAGATGCTGAGCCCAAGATTTTAGTTCAAGTAGTTTATTTGGGAAGTAATCGCAGAAGCACCAGGAGGAGAGTGGGGAAGTGAGACAGTAAGGGAAAAGAAGCCAACGCAAGGTGCAGGAATGAGCAGGATTCACTATGAGACCGGGGCCTCCTCCCACTGGGACCATCTAATGTATAATAGAGAACATGCCTCAGAGCTCTCTCACCTCGAGTGGGGATGGTGGTGTTTGAATAAACTGGGATATTTATCTATCAACTTCCTTTTGCCATTGATTAAAGGCCTGCTGGCATCCCACCCCCAAATCAAATTTTCATTAGGAAGACTTGAATTTAGAAACAATTGGCAGGCACAGGAATGGGAAGGGCCCAGGGGAGATAAATGCTGAACATCAAAACATCAATCGTGTCTGCTATACAATGCATCTTAAAGCATAAGTGTAACTCTGCTAGCAGAGGCACGGTATTGACACCGACCACTTTTATAATTTTCATTCTAAAGGAGATGTCAATGGCATTCTTTGGAAGTATGCAAGATAGCAACAATGTAGTTAGTGCGCCTGCATACAGAAACAGTACCCTGAAAACAAAACGTGACTCTATCCTACAGAACTTCATTCTTCCTTTAATCTTCAAAGCTGCCCTTGGTTTTACTTTGATTTCCCTAGGATCAAGATGTAGAGGAGATTGGTGAAGATAGGGATAAAGGATAGGCCTGAGTAGATGCCATATAAAAGACAGTGCAAAGAAAGCAGGAAAGCTGTGGATTTTCTTGCAAGCTGTAATTGATAGAAAATTAACATCATAGCATCTTAGGTATAAAAGTTTCAAGCCAGGGAGTAGTTACCTCTAG
>PITA01022210.1:0-30872 GCA_004023965.1 Spilogale gracilis | reverse complement strand
AAAACCACATGGTACTCTCAATTGATGCAGAAAAGGCATTTGACAAAATACAACATCTGTTCCTGATCAAAACTCTTCAAAGTATAGGGATAGAGGGAACATTTCTCAACCTCATAAAATCTATCTATGAAAAACCCACAGCGAATATCATCCTCAATGGGGAAAAACTGACAGCCTTTCCTCTGAGATCAGGAACAAGGCAAGGATGCCCACTCTCACCACTACTATTCAACATAGTGTTAGAAGTCTTAGCAACAGCAATCAGACAACAGAAAGAAATAAAAGGTATCCAGCTCAGCAAAGAGGAAGTCAAACTCTCTCTCTTTGCAGATGACATGATACTATATGTGGAAAACCCAAAAGACTCTACTCCCAAACTACTAGAACTCATACAACAACTTGGTAATGTGGCAGGATACACAATCAATGCACAGAAATCAGTTGCATTCTTATACACTAATAATGAAAAAATAGAAAGGGAAATCAGAGAATCGATTCCATTTACTACAGCACCAAAAACTATAAGGTACTTAGGAATAAACCTAACCAAAGAAGTCAAGGATCTGTACTTAAGGAACTTCAAATCATGAGGTTTTTTTTTGCCTATGTTTTCTCCTAGGAGTTTTATAGTTTTATGTCTAATATTTAAGTATTGAATCCATTTTGATTTATTCCATTTTCCCAGCAAGGAAGAGACCATCTTTTCTTCACTGTGTGATTTTGGGCACCCTTGTGTAAGATCATTTGAACTTACATTCAAGGACTTATTTCTGGGCTCACTATTGTGCTCCATTGGCCTGCATGTCAGTCTTTTTTTTTTTTTTTTTTAAGATTTTGTTTATTTATTTGACAGAGAGAGAGAGAAATCACAAGTAGGCAGAGAGGCAGACAGAGAGAGAGGAGGAAGCAGGCTCCCTGCGGAGCAGAGAGCCCGATGCGGGCCTCCATCCCAGGACCCTGAGATCATGACCTGAGCCGAAGGCAGAGGCCTAACCCATTGAGCCATCCAGGTGCTCTAATTGTCATCCCCACACCCTTTTCCCCTCTGGTAACTATCAATTTGTTCTCTATAGTTAAGAGTCTGTTTCTTGGTTTCTTTCCCTCTATCTTTTTTCCCCCTTTGCTCCTTTGTTTTCTCAAATTCCACATGTGAATGAGATCATATGGTATTTGTCTTTCTCTGACTGACTTATTTTGCTTAGAATTTTACTCCCTAGATCCATCCATGCTGTTGCAAATGGTGAGATTTCATTCTTTTATAAATAATATTCAATTATATATATAAATGAATGGATAAAAGAGTTGTGTCTATATATAGTTATATAATTATATTTATATATATTTATATAATTATATTTATATAATTATATAATTATTATATATATATATATATATATATATAATCACAACTCTTTTTATTCATTCATTAATTGATGGACATTTGGCCTGCTCTCACATCTTGTGTATTTAAATAGTATTATAAATTTAAGGGTGCATGTATCTCTTTGAATTAGTGTTTTTGTATGCTTTGGGTAAATACTCAATAGTATGATTACTATTGGTTTTACCAGTTTTCATCCCCACCAATAGTGCAAGATGTTTCTTTTTCTCCACAACCTTGTCAACACTTGTTTCTTGGTTCTTCTTCTTCTTTTTCTTTAAAATATTTTTTCAACCTTTTAAAGTTTATTGATACTTCTTCTGTAGACTAACTTGTGATCTATTCTTGAGATTATTTCATGTGTACTTGTAAAGAAGGTGTATTCCACGGTTTTTGGATAGAATGCTCTGAATATATCTGTTAGACCCATCCAGTCCACTGTGTCATTCAAAGCCATGATTTCCTTGTTGATTTTCTGCTTATATGATCTATACATTGATGTAAATGTGGTGTTAAAGTCCCCAAATATTACTGTTTTATACTATCAATTTCTTTCTTTATATCTGTTAATAGTTGCTTTATATATTTAGGTGCTCCCATGTAGGTACATAGATATTTACAATTGTTATTTCCTCTTATTGGATTGCTCTCTTCATCATTATGTAGTGCCTTCTTTGTCTCTTGTTACAGTCTTTGTTTTAAAGTCCATTTTGTCCAATATAAGTATTGCTCCCCCAACTTTCTCTTCAAATCCTTTTGCATGGTAAATGTTTTCCCATCCCTTCTTTTTCTAGTTGTATGTGTCTTAAGGTCAAAAGTGAGTTTCTTGTAGGCAGCATATAGATAGGTCTTGCTTTTTTATCCATTCAGTCACCCTGTGTCTTTTTTTTACTTTAAATTTATTTTATTTTTCCAGTGTCCCTGTGTCTTTTGATGGAAGATTTAGTCCATTTACATTTAAAATAATTATGGGTAAGTTGTGTTTATTGCCATTTTGTTACTTGTTTTCCAATTTTTTTTGTAGTTCTGTTCCTTTCTGTCAATTCTTTTTACCATGAAAATTGTGCTTTATCAAATTATTTTTCTGCATTTATTCAGATCAGATCATGTGACTTTGTCCTTTATTCTGCTAATATGATTAGCAGTGATTGACTTTTTTGCATGTTGAGCTATCTTTGCATCCCAGGGATAAATCCTATTTGGTTCCAATCATAATCCTTTTAATGCACTGGTAATTTTAATTTGCTAGTATTTTGTTGGTGATTTTTGCAACAATAATCATTGTGGTTGTTGGTCTATAGTTTCTTGTAGTATCTTTGTCTGACTTTAGTATCAGAGCAATGCTGGTCTCATAAAACTATTTCTTCCTCCTTAACCAATTTTGGGGAAAAGTCTGAAGAGAAATAATGTTAATTCTTCTTTATATGTTTGGTAGAATTTTACAGTGAAGTCGTGTGGTCCTGAGATTTTTCTCTGTTGGGATTTTTTTTTTTTAAATCACCAATTCAATCTCCTTAACTAGATATAATTCTGCTCAGATTTTTTTTTTATTTCTTCATAATTATATCTTGGTAAGCTGTATATTTCCATGAATTTATCTCTTTCTTCTAAGTTATATAATTTGTTGGTATACAACTATTTATAGCAGTCTCTTATAATCCTTGTTATTTCTGTGGCATCAGTTATAATGTCTCCTCTTGCATTCTGACTCTAATTATTTGACTTAATTATTTAATTATTATTAAATTAAATTAATTATTTGATTATTTACTCTATTTCTTAGTAATTTAGCTAAAGGTTTGTCAGTTTGGTTGATCTTTTAGAAAAACTAACCCTTTTAGTTTTGTTTAGGAAACTAAAGGAGTTCATGACCACTAAACCAGACCTGCAAGAAATATTAAAGGGGACTCTGAATGCAAAGGAAAGACCAAGAGTAACAAAGACAAGAAAGGATAAGAAAAAAATCTCCAGAAACAATGACAAAATAAGTCATAAAATGGCAATAAATATGTGTCTATCAAAATTATTTTGACTATAAATGCTAAATGCTCCAATCAAATGACATAGGGTGTCAAAATGGAGTAAAAAGAAGACCCATCTAGGGACACTTGGGTGGTTCAGTTGGTTAAGTGTCTACCTTCAGTTCAGGTCATGATCTCAGAGTCCTGGGATGAAGTCCGATGCCAGGTTCCTTGCTTAGGGGAAGCCTGTTTCTCCCTCTGCCTATGAGCCCACCCCCAACAAAATTTAAAAACAAAAACCAGCAACAACAAAAAAAACCACAAGACTCGTCTCTATGCTGCCTACAAGAGACCCATTTTAGTCCTAAGACACTTGCAGATTGAAAGTAAGGGAATGAAAAAACATTTATTATGCAAATGGATGTCAAAAGAAAGTTGTAACAGCAATATTTATATCAGACAAATGACTTTTTGTTCTTATATCATTTTAATCCTACTTTGGTATCAGTGTAGTACTGACCTTATGGAATGATCTTGAATGTGTTCCCTCTTTTCCTTTATTTGTAAGATTTTGATAAATATTATCATTACTTACTTTTCTAAATGGTAGAATTTAGTCTTGGGATTTTCTGGGCTGTGATATTTTTGATTCCTAATTCAACTTCCATTCTTGTTATTGGTCTAAAAAGATTTCCTATTTCTTGGATTCAAGATTGATGATTCAATTACGTTAACTTGTGCATTTTTAAGAATTATCTGGGTCTCCCTGTAAGTTATTTGATTTGTTAGTATATAATTGTTTATAGTAGTTTTGTCAAATGTTATATTTCTGTGGGTCTTGGTTGTTTTCCATTTCTTGTTTTGGTTTTTGAATCTTCTCTCTTTTCTTTCTTAGTTAAAATAATTAAAGCATTGACAATTTTGTTCATTTCTTGAGGACACACTGGTCATGGCTTTCAATGTTATGCTATCATTTATTCTGATTTCTATTTTATTTATTTCTGATATTTTTCTTTGTCATTTTCTTCCTCTTCTAAATCTCAGCTAAGTTTCTTCTTTTTCTAGTTCCTTGTGGTGTAATGTTTATTTGAAGTTATTTTTATAATACAAACATTTATAGCATAACGTTCACTCTAACATCTGCTTTTACTGCATACCATAGATTTTGGAATATTGTTTTTCTTTTTCTTTTGTTTTTCTTTTTATTTTGATTAGCTGTTTGATTTCTTTTTCTTTTTCTTTCTTTTTTGTCATTTTGCTCACCACACTTTTTATTTCTTTATTTTTATTTTTTATTACATTATTTTATTTTTTCAGGGTTCCAAGATTCATTGTTTATGCCACACACCCACTGCTCCATGCAATACATGCACTCAATATTCACCACCAGGCTTATGCACTGCCCCACCACCTCCCCTCCAATACCTTCAGTTAGTTTCTGAGTCCAAAGTCTCTCATGTTTCATCTTCCTCTCCAATTTACACCACTTCACATTTCCTTTCCTTTTCCTAATATCCTCCACATTACTCCTTATGGTCCACAAGTAAATGAAACCATATGATAATTGACTTTCTCTGCTTGGCTCATTTCATTCACCATAATCGCCTCCAATCCAGTCCATGTTTCTTGAAAATATAGTATGGAACAAACAACTTTGTTTTTTTTGTTATATGATATGCAAAAATGTGAAATCCATGGAGAATTGTTTCCCAGGAGATAGCTGTGAAAAAGAAAAACAACTTTGATCCATATCTTATACTGTATACAAATAATAACTCGGAATGGATCACAAATTTAAATGTTAAACCAAAAAGTATACAGTGTCTAGCAGAAAACATACAAGCAAATATTCCTTAACTACAATAGTAAAAACTCAGCCCATTAAAAAATTAATAAATTGAACTTCATCAAAATTATAGACTTCTAATATTTGTTAATTCTTGATAAACACCAGTAGAATAACAAAATGGAAAGACATAAACTGGAAAGAAATATTTACAAATTACATATCTGAAAAGGAATTTATCCACAACTTTTTAAAGGGCAAAAGATATGAACTTTGAAGATATAAAGACAGCAAATGAACAAGGATATTTAACATCGTAGTCATCAGGAAAATGCAAAAATCCACAATAAAGTACTACTACATACTCACTAGAAGGCTAAAATTAAAAAAATAACTGACTATAACAAGTGTTGAAGATGTGGAGAAACTCAAATTCATACTCTGCTGATAGAAATGAAAAATGGTATAATTACTTACCATATGGAAAACAATTTGGCTACTTCCTCAAAAGTTACATATACATGTACTATATGATCCAGCCAATCCACTTGTACTGAAAATTTTTTTTAAGTTTTTATTTATTTATTTGACAGAGAGAAACACAACTAGAGAGGGAACACAAGCAGGGGGAGTGAGAGAGGGAGAAGCAGGCTTCCCACTGAGCTGGGAACCTGATGCAGGCTCTGTCCCAACACTCTGAAATCATGGTCTGAGTTGAAGGCATACACTTAATGACTGAGCTACCCAGGCACCCCAATATTCCATTTTCAATAAGAAATAAGGCAAGGAAGCAGAATATTGACAAGGAGACAGAAGACTTGAAAACACTATGAACCAACTAGATGTGGCACATCTATAGAATTCAACAATAACAGAATACACATTATGTTCAAGTACACATAAGTTATTCCTCCAGATAAATCATGTCCTATGTTACAAAATAAGTTGCAGTGAATTTAAAAGAATTGAAGTCATACAAAATATGACTGACCACAATGGAATGATATTGGTAATCTAAAATAGAAGGAAATTTGGGGAATTCATAGATATGTGGAAAATATATTACCAACAGGCCACCTAAGAAATCACAAGAGAAATTAGAAAATATTTTGAAAGGAATGAAAATGAAAAATAACATACCAAACTTATGGGATACAGGTAAGGCAGTTTTTAGAGGAATATTGATAGGTGTAATCTTTATATCAAAAAAAGGAGTGAGGCACCTATGTGGCTCAGTTAAGCATCTGGCATTGGCTCAGGTCATGATATCAAGGTCCTGGAATTTGGAGTCTTTAGTTGTTGTCCTTGAGCTCTGTGCTCAGCAGGAAGTCTGCTTCTCCCTCTGCCCTTTCCCCTGCTTGTGCTCAATCTCTCTCTAATAAATTAAATCTTTAAGAAAATCTTAAATAATCTAATATTAATAATTTAGGGGATGTCAAAACATCCCCTGAAGTGAGCTAAATATTAATAATTTAATATTAGATTATTTAATATTAGATTAAATAATCTAATGTTATCTAAAAAAAAAAGAAACTAGAAAAAGATGGGAAAACAAAACCCAAAATAAGCAGAAGGGAAAAAAATAATAAATAAAAAATCAATAGGAAAAAATAGAATAAAAATTTGGTCCTTTGAAAAGATCCATACAGGTGACAAATCTTTAGTTAGATTCACTAAGAAAAAAAGATGACTCAAATTACTAAAATCATATATGACATGAAGGACATTACTGATGACCTTACAGGAATAAATTTATTGATTGGAGAAATGAATCAATTCATGCTTAGCTGAATCCTCCACTGAGACTTTGGGGCAAATATAATGATAAAGATATTACAGATAAGTCGGGTTAACAGTGATTTACAGGCCCAATTGAGATACTAGATGTTTTCCAGCTGGCTCATTGAGTGACTTTAAAATTTTTAAAATAAGTTGACAATATGTAAAAATCATATTTCACATTTAAAAGATATTTTTACTTGTCTAGAAAAATCTGAAGGTCTGGCTGCCTGCGTTTCAATGTGACAAGCACTAGGTATAGAGGAGAAGCACCTGCTCTTCAGAAGAGACACATATTTCCAGTTTTCACAGCCCCTGTGGTCTTCTGCCTGGTCACTTTTTTAATTTACTCAGCCCTCCAGCCCTCCTAAGCACTATATTTTCAAGCCCTGTTTACAGACCTATAGACCATGAACCCTTCAGCCTTATATTCAGTGTATGACAAAAGCTTATTTTATTAATATCAACCAAAAATTTTAGCTTTAGAATCTCATCCTTTTTTATTCCCTGTACATATGTGTAAGCAGAGTAAGGTGCAAGAAGCTAAGATCCCTTACCTAAGCTCATGAAGCTAGCCAGTGGCGGAGCTGGAACTAGAACCCAGGCACATCAGTCGGTTCTTTGCCATCCACTCTCTCAACTTTTCATATCTTCCAGATCTTTTGATAACTGTGTAAATATTATCTCTACCAACTCTTTGAGTGGGTGTAAAAATTCCTCTAAATTGTCTTCATTTTGCTTTTTTTCAAGGATGGAATGAGAACCTTTGGTTTTTAAAAATCCATTTTTGGGTAGGGGGTGCAATATGGCAGAGAAGTAGGAGACCCCATGTCAAAACATCCCCTGAAGTGAGCTAAATATCTACCAGAAAACTCTGAACACCCATGAAATCAGCCTGAGATGTAAGACTACACACTTCTGGATCTCCACAGGGGCAGAAGAGCATCAGCAGAGAGGTAAAATGGAGTGGGAGTGCTCAGACTGATTTCAGAGAAGAAACAGGAGGGGGAGAGAGCCACCAGAAGCATCCCTTTGGAAAGTAATACCCCAATATGAAAGTGTCCTGTGGTTGGGGTCCAGCATCAAATTGCAGTCTGGTTAAAAGAACTCAAAAACAAAAGGCCTTAAGAGGCAACTGGGGGAATCTGACAGGGACATAAAACTGCATCAGGGGCCCATGGCAGACAGTGCTCCCCGGTGCCTGAGTGAACATGGTGGTGGTGGGAGTTCCTGAAACAGTGCTGGCACCACCACTTGGGCTGGGTGCAGGGCAACCTGCGCCCAATGTCACTCTTCCTGCAGCCTTCCACCCAACGTGTGGGTCACCAGGTCACAGAGCACCCAGCGTGCGTGTGGGACCCAGACAGCCTACCAACAGTGACAGGCTCACACAAACTGATATCACTTGTGGTTTCTGTGGCATGGGAGTGAAGGGACATGCGGGGACCTCAGGCGTCATTGTGGCTGGTGACTGGGGATGTGCGCTACTTGTGAGAGGTGGCAGGGTGCAGGGGAAAGTGGAGAGGGGGTGTCTGTGTGCCCCACACCATCCAGAGTGGAGCTGACTGAGGCTTCTCTCTGAGATGGAGGTCTGGGTGAGGCTTACTTTGCCCTGACTTTTCAAAAAGCTAAAAAAAAGCCACAACAGAACAAAAACTTCCAGAGGAAAAAAAGCCTGAAAACCCAGTTTCCATAGAGCCCAGGCCCTTGATAGGGGGCAGGAGGACTCAGTCCAAGCCAGACTGACTGAAAAACAATGCAGCAGGCCCCTGCCCTGGAAGGCAAGCCAGAAGAACAAGAGGACAACCACCAAAGGGTCTCCATAAAACTGAAAACCCCAATAGCAGGGGAAAAGCAGTACATTAAGTTCCTGGTACTTCCCCCAAACCAGTATATTTTATAGATACACCTTACATTTTATTTTTTTAACTCCTTTTAATTTTTATTTTTAAGTTTTTATTTTAAATTTTAAATTCAATCTCATGATTCTTGTTTTTTTAACCCACATATTATTTCAACATGATATTTAATACAACATTTCATAATAACTTTTTACCTTGAATTTTTTTCATGCACATACCTGTGTTTGTTAGTTTGTTTCTTTGTTTTTCTATTACATATAAATATAGATATAAATTTCTAGGTAATCCTTCATTCCTATTCAATACTACCCCTATATATAAACCAATTTTAATTTCCCTATATCTCTAAAAATGGTGTCCTCTAACAATAATAACAAGATACACCAAGAAGAAACTGAAATACTTTCATTCTCCACAACGAGGGTGTGTACTCAACTTCCCATCCTATTCTTCTGTCAGTGTTTCTGTGTATTTGTTCTTGCCTTTGTAATATATAAATATTGTTTTTCGGGGTTTTTTTGGGCTGGGTTTTGCTTTTTGCTTTTTCCCCTTTCTTTTATGTCCAACTGTCTTTTTGTTTATTCTTTTTGGTTTTGTGCCATATAAATCATACCACAGGGGCCCATTTTGGTCTGTTTTTTTTCTTACTTCTTTTCTCTTTCTCTCTCTCTTTTTTCTTTCTTCTTCCTTTTCTGTGGTGACTTCTGATTACTCCAAAACTTTTGAATGGGGAACTCACCTGGATCGTGGCTGATATATTCAGCTATACATCCCCTCAACCACCCCTCACCAAAAAGACTGAGAGGAGGAACACCCAACAGAAGAAAAACTCAAAGACTGTAATCCCTGTCGTAGAACTACTGGATATTAACACAAATAATATGACAGAAATGGAGTTCAGTGTACCAATTATCCAAGCAATGGCTAAGTTGGGAAAGATGATTAGTGGCACAATAAAAGCTCTAATGGCAAAAATGAAAGCCAAAATGGAAGAGGTTAAAAAGGCTATCAATGAGATCCAATCTAATTTAAATACTCTAACAGCTACCATAATTGAAGCAGAAGATCACATTAGTGATCTAGAAGACAGATTGATTGAGAAGGAGGAGCAGGAGAAGTCTTGGAACAAACAGATAAAATCCCATGAAAATAAAATTAGGGAAATAAATGATGTTATGAAATGCTCCAATATCAGAATTATTGGAATCCCTGAGAGAGCTGAGAGAGAGAGAAGCCTAGAAGATATAGTTGAACAAATCCTGGGTGAAAATTTCCCTGATCCGGGGAATGAAACAATGTTTGTGTCCTAGAGGCAGAGAGGACAGCACCTCAGATCAACGTGGCAAGAAAAACTTCCAGGCACATAATTGTGAAATTCATGAATCATAAATTCAGAGAATATGTCTTAAGGGCAGCTAGAGGAAAGAGATCCCTTATGTACAGAAGGAAGACCATCAGAATAACATCAGACCTATCCACAGAAACCTAGAAAGCCAGAAAGCACTGGCAAGACATATTCAAGAAATTAAATTTAAAAATATGCAACCAAGGATAATATACCCACCAAGGTTGACTTTCAAAATGTAAGGAGAGATAAATACCATCAAGATCTAAAAGATTATGTGACCACCAAGCCAGCACTACAAGACATATTAAGGGGATTCTATAAAGGAGGGACAAACCCAAGAGTGACACAGAACAGAAATTACAGAGGTAATCTATACAAACAAGAACTTCACAGACAACATGATGTCAATAAAAATGTACCTATCAAAATCACTCTCAATATGAATGGCCTTTTAAATGCTCCAATAAAATGGCCCAGATTGCAGACTGGATAAAACGACAGGACCTGTCCATATGCTGTTTACAAGAGACACATTTTGAATCTAAAGACACTTCCAGTGAGGGGATGGAGGACCATCTTTGATGCCAATGGACCTCAAAAGAAATCTGGGTAGTGATTTTCATATAAGAAAAATTAGATTTTAATCTAAAGATGGTAGTCATGAAGGACACTACCTCATTCTTAAAAAGTCTATATACCAAGAAGATCTAACAATTATAAATATTTAGCCCCCAACATGGGAGCAGCCAATGACATAAGCCAACTCTTAAGGAAAATAAGCAGTTATATCAATGCAAATACATTAATCGTAGAAGATCTTAACATGCCACTCTCAGCAATGGACAGATCATCTAAACAGAAAATCAACAAAGAAACAAGATCTTTGAATGACACGTCGGACCAGATGGATCTGGATCTCATAGATATATTTAGAGCATTCCACCCTCAAACAGCAGAATACTCATTCTTTTCGAGTGCACATGGAACCTTCTCTAGAAGAGACCACATACAAGGTCACAAATCAGGGCTCAACTGATACCAAAAGATTGAGGTTATTCCCTGCATATTCTCTGACCACAATGTCTTGAAACTGGAACTCAAACAAAAGAAAGCTTTTGGAAGAAATTCAAACACTTGGAAGCTAAAGACTATTCTGCTCAAGAATGTTTGGTCAACCAGGAAATCAACAAAGAACTTAAACATTTCATGGACACCAATGAGAATGAAGATACATCAATCCAAAACCTATAGGATACAGCAAAGGAGGTCCTAAGGGGGAAATATATAGCCATCCAAGCCTCACTCAAAAAAATTTAAAAATCCCAAATATACTAACTCTCTTTAAACCTTAAAGAACTGGAATATCAATAATAAATTAAGCCAACCCCACAAACAAGATGGGAAATAATTAAGATTAGAGCAGGGATCAATGAATTAGAAACTAGAGATACAGTAGAACACATCAATAAAACTAGAAGTTGGTTCTTTGGAAGAATTAATAAGATCATTAAACCATTGGCCAAACTAATCCAAAAGAAAAGGGAGAGGACCCAAATTAGTAAAATGATGAATGAAAGAGGAAAGATCACGACTAACACCAAGGAAATGGAAACAATCATCAGAAATTACTATCAAGAGTCTTATACCAATAGGTTGAACAACATAGAACATATGAATACATTCCTAGAAACCTATAAATTCCAATATTGCTACAGGAAGAAATTGACAATATGAATAGACCAATATTGAGTAACAAGATTGAAGCAGTGATCAAAAACCTCTCAAGAAACAAGAGCCCAGGACATGACCTGGGGAATTGTACCAAACATTCAAAGAACAAATAATACTTATTCTCCTGAAGCTGTTTCAAAAAACAGAAACAGAAGGAAAACTTCCAGACTCTTTCTACGAAGCCAGCATTCCCTTAATCCTCAAGCCAGGCAAAGACCCCCTCAAAAAGGAGAATTTCAGACCAATATTCCTGATGAATATGGATGCCAACATTCTTAACAAGATCCAACAGTACATTAAAAAGATTACCCACCAAGAACAGGTAGGACTTATCCCTGGGATGCAAACGTGGTTCAACATTTGGAAATGAATAAATGTGATAGAACAATAACAGAAGAGAGAAGAACCACATGGTACTCTCAATTGATGCAGAAAAATAATTTGACAAAATACAGCTTTAATTCTGATTAAAACTCTTCAAAGTATAGCGATAGAGGGAACATTCCTAAACCTCATAAGATCTATCTATGAAAAACCCACAGCAAATATCATTCTCAATGGTGAAAAACTGACAACCTTCCCATTGAGATCAGGAACAAGACAAGGATGCCCACTCTCACCACTACTGTTTAAAATAGTGTTAGAAGTCCTAGTAACAGCAATCAGACAACAAAAAGAAATAAAAGGTATTCAAATTGGCAAAGAAGAAGTCAAACTCTCTCTCCCCCAGATTACGTTTTAATGGAAAACCTGAAAGACTCTACTCCCAAACTACTAGAACTCATACAACAATTCGGTAATGTGGCAGGATACAAAATCAGTGCACAGAAATCAATGGCATTCTTATACACTAACAATGAAAATATAGAAAGAAATCAGAGAATTGATTCCATTTACTACAGTACCCAAACCGATAAGATTCCAAGGAACAAACTTAACCAAAGAAGTTAAGTTAAGGATCTGTATTTGAGGAACTACAGAACACTCCTGAGAGAAATTGAAAAAGCCACAAAAAGATGGAAGACCATTCCATGCTCATGGGTCGGAAGAATAAACGTTGTTCAAATCTATGCTGCCCAGAGCAATATATACTTTCAATACCATCCCGATCAAAATTCAACCAACATTTTTCAAAGTCCTGGAATAAACAATCCTAAAATTCATATGGAACAAGAAAGGACCCTGAATTTCCACAGAAATGTTGAAAAAGAAAAATAAAGCTGGGAGCATCACTTTGCCTGATTTCAAGCTTTATTACAAAATTGTGATCACCACGACAGCATGGTACTGAGACCAAAACAGACAATATACCAATGAAACAGAGTAGAGAGTCTAGGTATGGACCCACAACTCTGTGGTCAAATAATCTTCACCAAAGCAGGAAAAAATATCCAGTGGAAAAAAGACAGTCTCTTCAATAAATGGTGCTGGGAAAATTGCACAGCTACGTATAGAAGAATGAAACTTGACCATTTTCTTATGCCACACATAAACATAAATTGAAAATGGATGAAAGTCCTCAAAGTGAGATAGGAATCTATCAAAATCCTAGAGGAGAACATAGGCAGTAACCTCTTTGACATCGGCCACAGCAACTTCTTTCAAGACATGTCTCCAAAGGCAAAGGAGACAAAAGCGAAAATGAACTTTTGGGACTTCATCTAAATTAAAAGCTTCTGCACAGCAAAGGAAATAGTCAACAAAACAAAGGGGCAACCCACAGAATGGGAGAGGATATTCACAAATGACACTATAGACAAAGGGCTGATATCCAAGATCTATAAATAACTCCTCAAACTCAAAGTCCAAAAAGAAGATGAACACATCAAAAAATGGGCAGGAGACATGAAGAGGCACTTCTCCATAGAAGATATACAAATGGCTAACAGACACATGAAAAAATGTTCATTTTCACTAGCTATCAGGGAAATTCAAATCAAAACCACATTAAGATACCAACTTACAGCAGTTAGAATTCCAAAATTAACAGGACAGGAAACAAGAAGTGTTGGAGGGAATGTGGAGAAAGGGGAACCCTCTTACAGTGTTGGTGGGAATGTAAGTTGGTGCAGCACTTTAGAAAACAATGTGGAGATTCCTTAAAAAACTAAAAATAAAGCTACCATATGACCCTGCAAGTGCACCACTGGGTATTTACCCCAAAGATACAGATATAGTGAAAAGAAGGGCCATATGTACCCCAATGTTCATTGCAGCAGTGGCCACAATCGCCAAACTGTGGAAAGAGCCAAGGTGCCCTTCAACAGATGAATGGATAAAGAAGATGTGGTCCATATATTCAATGGAATACTACGCCTCCATCAGAAAGGATGAATATCCAACTTTGTAGCTACATGGGACTGAAGGAGATTATGATGCTGAGTGAAATGAGCCAAGCGGAGAAAGTGAAATATCAGATGGTTTCACTTATGTATAGAGCATAAGGAGTAATATGGAGTACAGTAGGAGAAGGAGAGAAAATGGTAAGTACGGTAAATTGGGGAGGGAGATGTAACATGACAGACTTTGGACTCAGAAACAAATCAAAGTTCTTGGAAGGGAGGGGAGGGGGGATGGGTGAGCCTGGTGGTGGGTATACGAGGGTACATATTGCATGGAGCACTGGGTGTGGGGCATAAATAATGAATCTTGGAACACAGAAAAAATAAAGCAATGTAATAAAATAAATCCATTTTCACCCCTTCTCTGTGACTTCTTATTTTATATGCTGTCATCAGCCTTTGTCTTGGAACAAAGGAACAGAATTTGTCTGCAGGACATGCTTTGAAAGTGTGTAGAGGTCAGTCTGGTATAGATTTCTGTTTTATGCTTTATGGAGACTCATGGAAGAGGTTTGAAAGATTGCTTTCAATTCCTCAGGGTCCTACCTGCAAGAAATAATACCCCACATAAAAGGAAGCCCCTCATGAGAGGAAAGAGGCTTAGCCCAAGAGCTGATGACAGTTTCCGTGTCACCCTCAACTGGGGGCCATTCTCATGCTCTACCACTTGTTTTCAATGATTTCTCTCAAGTTTGGTTTTTCTTTTCCAGGCCTTTATGCACAGTTTTCCTTAATCCTCTTTATATTAATGGGTTTTTAAATACACTTTTTACTTTTATCTTTTTATCTCCCAATTTCTGTTCTTAATCCTTAATCTTTTGTATTTATATGGGTTTCATCTAATATTTATTTCATGGATTTTTATCCTTTATCTCTTCTGTTTTTAGATTTTTAATCTTTAATCTCATTGACCTCTAGCCTTTTATACTTTACCTTAAACATAATTTATTTTCTTTTATTATTTTTAATCATTATTTTTTGTCTTCATTGAGCTTTTTATTCTCATTTAACCTGCATTTTATTCCTTTTTCTTTTTTCTTTCTTATTCTTGGTGTTTTAATGTTGTTGTCTTTGTAATCCCCCATTCTTCCTTATTATTAAAATTAGTCATATATTTTCTTTAATTTTTTTTTTATCATAGCCGTCAAGGAGTGTGATCAGAGAGGACCTGTACTAGGAATGGGAATTGGAAGCTTTTCTCTCTGGTTCCTGGTCTCACAGGACCTGTTAGTAATGTCATCTGCTCATCTTTCTCCTGGACTGTTGATCTTTTCTTTTTTTTATGATTTCAGAAGAGCATTTAACATTTATTATTACACATTTCCTAGCATTATAATTTACCTCTGGGGCTCTAAATTTTAAGCTTAGGATGGTCTTATGTATTCCTACCTAGAATCTGGGGAAATATGAAGATTGGGTCCCCAGGAACATTTTTTTTTTTTTTAGAATCAGAGCATTACTTGAAATGAAAATTTTCTCACAAAATATGCCCCTAAACTGAGATGATGTATATTATTGAGATGGTGTATATTATGACTTAGGAAAAAAAAAAAAACACAGAATTTCTGTTCCAGAGCCCTGCATTGCATAACTTCTAGGGTCTGTCATTTCCACAAGGTAAAAGAATGCCTCCTGGGTGTGTGAAACCTAGCAAGCTGCATGTCTAATTTTCATGTTAGCACCATGTAGTGTATCAAGTTATTCTGTCTACTAATCACCATCCTCAGTATGATTTATTTTTCCCCAGAACAAATAAACAAAACATGTATATATGTAACCTAGCTGTACCTGAGTCCATTTATTTTTTTAAAAAGATTTTATTTATTTATTTGACAGAAAGAGAGATCACAGGTAGGCAGAGAGGCAGGCAGAGAGAAGGGGAAGCAGGCTCCCCGCCGAGCAGAGAGCCCGATGGGGGCCTCGATCCCAGGACCCTGAGATCATGACCCGAGCTGAAGGCAGAGGCTTAACCCTTTGAGCCACACAGGCACCCCTTTGAGTCCATTTCTTATTCTCAGAACAGGAGCTAACAGAGCTGAGAGAAATAGGATGAACTTTAAAATATTATTTTGCCCTATTGCTATCAAGAGACTGTTTAAAACTCTGCTCTGCTGCTTCGGTGGGAATTTTATCCTTTCCCCTTCTATCATTGTTTTATTGAACTTAAAATAGATCTACCCTCATTTTGTCACAGCAAATGTGGACTCATCCAAGTGCCTGTCTTAAAATAACCCTTGACTAGTTAATCACCTGAAAAAACCTCAAAGCCTTTTCTTTAAATGAAATTTAAGTATTACCGTAAACTTAGAACCTGAACAAAGCCCTTAGATTTAATAAATTGATATAGGAAAAATTGAGTTTGTATAGTATAAGTGGCTGAGGGGACAGGTACTGGGTGTGTGAAGATCTCCACACATGCAAGATGGAGATGTTTCTTTCATCAGCACAAGCATTGAGAAGGATTGAGGCGGTAAGGCTATAATAGCTTATATGAAAATATGGATGCAGAGTGGGGCTGGTACATGACTCGCACCTAGAAGTCCACGCTAGGCTCCCACTACACATTTCTCTTCCTTATAAAGAACATAGATATTATTACTCAAGCTGTGAAGTAATAATATATTTCATTTTATACTGCAACAATGAATGATTTATTACCTTATTAAACAATTCATCTAAAATAAATATTTTTCTCTTAAGGCCAAGGTTGGGCTTTAGAGGCTGGATTCTAATCAAGGAGCAAATAAATGCTACTTCACTCATCATAACATGCATAAAAATTCTTCTAGGACTAATTGAAGTAAGTTCAGTGCTTTTATCCATCTTCCCCCAGCCTTTGATGCCATGCATAGATATCAGTTATAGGCTCAGTTGATAAGCTAAATCCTTTGTTTCTGACACCTGTATAACAATATGGCTGCAAGGGTCAGGGTTGATCATGATGTTCTTCTGATCAATCACACAGTCATTTTCACCTCAGGAGTGTGTTCTGTCCACTGTTCCTTTTAATTCAAAGTTTTATGTCTTGAAATTACTTTTGCTTAAGCTAAAGACTCACCTCCTTTCCATAGAGTGTAGAAAAATAGACTTTCTTTGATATGTAGATGTCATGATATTTTATTATCATGAACAAGCAGTTTCCCTAATAGGTAACAGTAACTGGTCTATGATTACTGACAAAAAGGAAGACATGTAGTTCTAATATTTTAATACCAAAGATCTCATTTGGGGAGTATGAAATTTTCCCTAACAAGTGTTTTCTAACCAACACATTGATGTGACAAGTTTTAACTTTTTCATCTTGTTGTATTAATTATATTTTATAACTGACTTATTTTGCAGAATATGTCAGAGGGCACAATTTAAATATTCTCTGGCTTTCCTGTCAGTTGTATTTTTAATTGCAGAGGAAGGTATCTGATGATTTAAGTGTTTTCCAAACTAAAACTATTTTGTCTATTCTCTGTGGTGTAGAATTTTGAGGGCTCAACAACCTTTGCTTGTGTGACCCAGAGCAATCTCTTGAGGGATTGCTTGGCCAATGTGAAGCCTCTCTCAGCTTAGAAGAGTGATGACTTTTTGAGAGGTCAGGAAGATGGCAGAAAGCCAGGTGACCCCATTTCAGGGAGTCCCCTGAAGTGAGCTCAATTCCTGCAAAAAACACTACAGGAACATTGTGAGCACCCATGAAATCACCCTGAAATGTAATATTTCGCACTTCTGGATCACCGCGGGGGACAAGGACCATCGGCAAAGAGGTAGAGTGGAGTGGGAGTGATTGGAGGGATATCCAAAGACAAGGGGCATGGGGGAGGAAGCCCTCAGAGGCGACCCATAGGAAGGCAATACCCCAGCACGAAAGTGCTCTGTGTTTGGGGAACAACAGCAGATTATGGTCTGATTCAAAGCAAACAGAAACAGAGTGCCTGAGGGGCAGCCGGGGAAACAGGATATAGATCTGCGGGGAGAGAGTGCGCCCCGGAGCCGCAGGAGGGAACGCGGTAGAGCCAGCAGAGTGGAGTCTATTTTTTTCCTTTTTTATTTTTTTCTTTCCTCCACTGCTTTTCTCTGCTGCTTCTCTCCACCCCGTGGGTCAGGCGTGGACCCCCCAGGGAAGGTGATTTTGCAGTCTTGCGTGGGATGTGTGGGACCACAGGACCTCAGTCCCTCCTGCCTGGGGGTCACACTGACTCCCTGGGCACAGACAAGGTCGCAAGACCCAAGATCAGTTGTGGTTTCCGTGGCTCGGGAGTGAAACAACAAGTGGCGGTTTTGGACAGAAACAAACCAGCGTCTGCACTCGGCTGTGACAGATGGCCAAGGGGGAGAATACAGGGAGAGGCTGTGCTCCCCCCACCCCAATCATCCAGAGGGTTGCTCATTAGGGGCTCTCTCTGGGAGGAGGTCTGGGCACAGACATCTTGCTCCGACCTGACTTCCTCAGCAGCTGCAAAAGGCCATAAAAGAACAACACCCCTCAAAGAACTGAACCCTGACAACCTGGTTGCCATGGAGCCCAGTCCCAAGGAAGGGGGCGGAGAGACGCAGCCCAAGTGGAAGGGACTGAAAGCAACGCGGCAGGCCCTGCCACCAGAAGGCAAGGCAGAAGCACAACAGGACAACACCCAAACTGTAAAACCCCAACATCGGGGGAAAAGGCAATTTATTAAACTCCTGGTACTACCCCAAAAGCTGTATGCTTTATTGATAGTTTTTTTTTTACCTTATTTGCTTTTTTAACTTTTTTCTATTTTTACTTTTAAAGTTTCCACTTTAAACTTAAAAATTCCTTCTCACAGTTTTTGTTCTTTTAATTCTTAACCCACTTTTTATCACAACATGATACTTAATACAACACTCCATCACAGTTTTTTACCTTAAAATTTTATCAAACACATACCTGTGTTTTCTGTTGTTGTTGTTGTTGGCTCTCATTTGTTTGTTTCTTTTATCTGTTTTTTTCCCTTTCTTCTCTCTTCTTTCCTTTATTTTTCTTCTTTTAAATATACTTATAGTTATAAGCTTCAAGGTAATCCTACATCCCTATTCAACACTACCCCTATATACAACCAGTTCTAATCTCCCTATATCTTTAGAAACTGGACTCCTCTAACAATAATAACAAGACAAACTCAGGAGGATCTGAAATACTTTCCTTGCCCACAGGAGTGTCTGCCCTCACCTTCCCACCCTAGTCTGTCAGTGTTTCTGTGTAATTGTTTTTGCCTTTGTATTGTATAAATACTGGTCCTGGGGGTCATTCAGGTTGGGCTTAGCTTTTTGATCTCTTCATTTACTCTTGATGGTCTTTATTTTTACCCTGTAGTAGTTTTGTACCATATAAATCCTACCACTGGGCCCCACTCTGGAAGGGGTTTCTTTTCTTGCTTCCTTTCTCCCTTTCTCTTTTTTCTTCCTCCTTCCTTTTTGGTGGTGAATTCTGATTGCTCCAGCAACCAATTCACCTGGATAGTGGCTGATATATTTAAATATACATCCCCTCAACCACTACTCATCACAGTGACTCAGAGGAGAAACAAACAACAGAAGCAGAACCCTGAGACTGCAACCCCAGTCACAGAATTACTGGAAATGAAAACAAACAATATGACAGAAATGGAATTCAGGGCAGCAATCATCCAAGCAATGACTAATTTGGAAAAGAACATTAGTATCAAAATGGAAGCCCTAATAACAGAAATGAAAGCGGAGGTTAGAAAGGATATTAATGAGATGCAATCTAATTTAAATATGCTAGCAGCCAGAGTAAGTGAAGCTGAAGATTGTATCAGTGATTTAGAAGACAGATGGATTAAGAAGGAGGAGCAAGAGAAGTCTTGAAGCAATCAGCTAAAATCCCATAAAAACAGAATGAGGGAAATAAATGATGCCATGAAACGCTCCAATATCACAATTATGGAATCTCCTAGGGAGTTGAGAGAGAGAGAACCCTAGAAGATATAGTTGAAAAAATCATGGATGAAAATTTCCCTAATCTGGAGAATGAAACTAATGTTCATGTCGCAGAGGCAGAGAGGACACCACCCAAGATCAATGAGGGCAGAAAAACATCCAGGCACATAATTGTGAAATTCATGAATCAAAAAGCAAAGAATATGTCTTCCAGGGCAGCTAGGGGGAAGCAATGGACCCGATGGATCTCATAGATATATTCAGAACATTCCACCCTAAAACAGCAGAATATTCATTCTTCTCAAGTGCACATAGAACTTTCTCCAAAATAGACCACATACTAGGTCACAAATCATGGCTCAACCAATACCAGAAGATTGAGATTGTTGTGTGCATATTGTCTGACCACAATGCCGTGAAACTGGAACTCAACCACCATAAAAAGTTCAGGAGAAAATCAAACACTTGGAAGCTAAAGACGATCCTGCTCAAGAATCTGTGGATCAACCAGGAAATCAAAGAAAAAATGAAACACTTCATAGAAAACAATGAGAATGAAGATACATCGATCCAAAACCTATGGGAGACAGCAAAGGTGGTCCTAAGGGGGAAATACATAGCCATCCAAGCCTCACCCCCCAAAATTGAAAAATACTGGATACACCAACTCTCATTACACCTTAAAGAACTAGAAAATTAACAAAAAATTAAACCAACCCCTCACACAAGACGGGAAATAATTGGGATCAGAGCAGAGATGAATGAATCAGAATTTAGAGATACTGTAGAACACATCAATGAAACTAGAAGGTGGTTCTTTGAAAGAATCAATAAGATCGATAAACCATTGGCCAAACTAATCCAAAAGAACAGGGAGAAGACCCAAATTAATAAAATTATGAATGAAAGGGGAGAGATCACAAGTACACCAAGGAAATAGAAACAATTATCAGAAATTACTATCAACGATTATATGCCAATAAGTTTAACAACCTAGAAGATATGGATACATTCCTAGAAACCTATAAACTTCCAAGACTTAAACAGGAAGACATTGACAATTTGAATAGACCTATCTAGTAACTAGATTGAAGCAGTGATCAAAAACCTCCCCCAAAACTAGAGTTCAGGACCAGATGGATTCCCTGGGGAATTCTACGAAACGTTCAAAGAAGAAATAACATATTCTCCTGAAGCTCTTTCAAAAAATAGACACAGAAATAAAACCTCCAGACTCTTTCTATGAAGCCAGCATTACTCTAATCCCCAAACCAGACAAAGACCCCATAAAAAAGGAGAACTTCAGACCACTATCTCTGATGAATATGGATGCCAAGATTCGCAACAAGATCATTGCTAATAGGATCCAACAATACATTAAAAAGATTATCCACCATGACCAGGTGGGATTTATCCCAGGGATGCAAGGGTGGTTCAACACTCTCAAATCAATGAATGTGATAGAACAAATCAATAACAGAAGAGAGAAGAACCACGTGGTACTCTCAATTGATGCAGAAAAGGCATCTGACAAAATACAACATCCATTCCTGATCAAAACTCTTCAAAGTATAGGGATAGAGGGAACATTTCTCAACCTCATAAGTTCTATCTCTGAAAAACCCACAGTGAATATCATTCTCAATGGGGGAAAACTGGCAGCCTTTCCTCTGAGATCAGGAACAAGGCAGGGATGCCCACTCTCACCACTACTGTTCAACATAGTGTTAGAAGTCCTAGCAGCAGCAATCAGACAACAGAAAGAAATAAAAGGTATCCACCTTGGCAAAGAAGAAGTCAAACTCTCTCTCTTTGTAGATAACATGATACTCTACGTGGAGAACCCAAATGACTCTACCTCCAAACTACTAGAACTCATACAGCAATTTGGTAATGTGGCAAGATACAAAATCAATGCACAGAAATCAGTTGCATTCTTATACACTAACAATGAAAACTTAGAAAGAGAATCAGATAGAATCGATTCCGTTTACTATACCACCAAAAACCATAAGAGAGTTAGGAATAAACCTAACCAAAGAAGTCAAGGATCTGTACTCGAGGAACTACAAAACACTCATGAAAGAAATTGAAGAAGACACAAAAAGATGAAAGAGTATTCCATGCTCATGGATTGGAAGAGTAAACATTGTCAAAATGTCTATACTGCCCAGAGAAATCTGTACTTTCAATGCCATTCCGATCAAAATTCCACCAACATTCTTCAAAGCGTTGAAACAAACAATCCTAAAATTTATGTATTACCAAAAAAGACCCGGAATCACTAAGGAATTGCTGAAGAAGAAAAACAAAGCTGGGGGCATCTCGTTACCTGACTTCAGGCTTTATTACAAAGCTGTGATTACCAAGACAGCATGGGACTGGCACAAAAACAGAGAAATAGACCAATGGAACAGAGTGGAGAGTCCAGATATGGACACACAAATTTATGGTCAAATCATCTTCGACAAAGCAAGAAAAAATATCCAGTGGAAAAAAGACCGTCTCTTCAATAAATGGTACTGGGAACATTGGACAGCTACGTATAGACTTACACCACACACAAAGGCAAACTGGAAATGGATGAAAGACCTCAATGTGAGGCAAGAATCCATCAAAATCCTGGGAAAGAACATAGGCGGTAACCTCTTTGACATCGGCGACAGCAACTTCTTTCAAGACACATCTCCAAAGGCAAAGGAGACAAAAGTGAAAATGAACTTTTTGAACTTCATTTTCGGGGACCAGCCTCAGCAGAGATGTGGGTCCTGAACCACGGGATGTCTGGCAAGTGAAATAGTGATAGAGACACAGAGATTTGATGCAAGCTGATAGACCCGAGGTCAGTCAGGAGAGACCTATGAAGCAGGCTCTGGCACTGGCTCTGGCCCTGGCTTTGGCTCTCGCTTTGCAGGTTCTTTCTTCGTAGGCTCTTAGGCTCTCATGCTCTCAGGCTCTCTGGCTCTTAGGCTCCCAGGCTCCCAGGCTTTGCCTCTGCTTTTGTCTTTGCTTTTGTCTCTTTCTGTCTCTCTGCTTCTGTGCAGGCTCTCTGGCTTTTCCTTTGCCTTTGTCTCTACCTTTGTTTGTCTCTTTCTGTCTCTCTGATTTTGCCCTTGCTTTTGCTTCTACTTTCATCTCTCTTGACTGTCAAGGGTCCCAGTTTTTTATTATTCCAAAGTGAGGAGGTTGGGGAATGCAGGTGGGTTAAAGTTTTACAAAGTGATTTTTGATTACACAGTGTCTTTGTTAGAGAAACACAGTGCTTCCATCAATGAAACATGTTTTTGCAGGTCCACCTACCTACAGTTCAGAGTTAACCCCCAAAGCCAAACCAAGGACATGTTTTCAGTAAGGTTTTTTTTTTACAGTTTCTACATTTGGTGCCTACACAATAGTGGTAGACTAATGATATGGTGTTTTTTAAGCAGGTCTTACAAACAAGAAAGAAATTGAAAGGCTTAGATGAGTTATGTACAAAGTTTTAGCTACATAATTAATACAATGACCAAAAGTTAGTCTGTTTGGCATCATGGAGAAAAATAACTTCTTTTGCAAAGGTAAAAGTATTTGCTCAAGCCTGTTTTTCCATGACTGGATACAGAACTCTTATTTATGGAACCTTTGTGTGCATGGCAATGTCTTTGTTAGTACAGTTTTATTTCTTATATTAAGCCCTTTATTTAACCATTTAAAAGCCCTGACAATCTCCTCCATAGAGCTGCAGGATATCTAAGATTAAACTATTTTAAATGATGGTAAATAGAAACAAAAGTATTTACTTGAGTAAGTAAAGTAAGAAGAAATAATGTCAAAGAATTTATGGTAGTTAAACAGACAAGGAACAATGGAAACAAATTATTTTTTGGTGTCAGTGATTGCAACTTTGCAGAGCTCTTTCACTTTGAGGGAGGATCATGGCTCTCCATGCCTTGGATGAGCGATTGCCCAGATGCACGTCCCAGGGACACAAAGGACATATTTCCCCGGCCCACCAGTGGCTTTCCAGATTCTTGGTGGGGAAAGCCTGGAGGGACTTTCATCCACATTCATAGGTACCTCCACCAAAGTTTTTGGCAGCTTGCAGCATGGCGGGAGGGAGGGATCATGCCATCCTCGACACTTCATCAAAATAAAAAGCTTCTGAACAGCAAAGAAACGGTCAACAAAATGAATTGGCAACCCACAGAATGGGAGAGGATATTTGAAAATGACACTACAGACAGAGGGATGATATCCAAGATCTATAAAGAAGTCCTCAAACTCAACATCCAAAAAGAAGAGGAACACATGAAAAAATGGGCAAGAGACATGAAGAGGCACTTTTCCATAGAAGATATACAAATGGCTAAAGACACATGAAAAAATGTTCAACCTCACTAGCTATCAGGGAAATTCAAATCAAAACCACACTGAGATGCCACCTTACACCAGTCAGAATGGCCAAAATTAACAAGTCAGGAAACAACAAGTGTTGGAAAGGCTGCAGAGAGGGGGGGGACCCTCTTACACTGTTAGTGGGAATGCAAGTTGGTGCAGCCACTTTGGGAAAACAGTGTGGAGATTCCTTATTAAAAAATTAAAAATAGAACTACCCTATGTCCCTGCAATTGCAGTAGTGTGCATGTACCCAAAAGATACAGATGTAGTGTAAAGAAGGGCCACATGTACCCCAATGTTCATCGCAGCAATGGCCACAATCGCCAAACTGGAAAGAGCCAAGGTGCCCTTCAACAGATGAATGGATAAAGAAGATGTGGTACATATATACAATGGGATATTACACCTCCATCAGAAAGGATGAATATCCACCTTTTGTAGCAACATGGACTGGATTGGGAGACATTATGCTGAGTGAAATAAGCCAAGTAGAAAAAATCAAGTATCACATGGTTTCACTTACTTGTGGTGCATAAGGGGTAATATAGAAGACAGTAGGAGAAGGAAAATAAATGGGATGTTGGGTAATTCAGGGAGAGAAATGAATCATGAGAGACTTTGGACACAGAAACAAACTGAGGGACTTGGAGGGAAGGGGTGGGGGGATGGGAGAGCCTGGTGGTGGGTACTGAGGGCACCTATTGCATGGAACACTGGGTGTAGGGCATGGGCAATGAATCTTGGAACACTGAAAAAATTAAATAGATTTAAAGTAAAAAAAAAAAAGAAGAGTGATATGTTTGTCAGTCTCCACATTTTTCAAAAGAGAATGCTAGTTCCATGCCATCTTAGTTGTTAAAATATACATCTCCAGGTGTAACTAGAAGCTTAAAGTACTGCAATCCAGGTCTTTGGAAGTAGCTACCTTCATTAGAAAATTACTGACCCAGAGGAGCGGCAAGATGGTGGAAAATTAGGAGTCCCTGTTTCAAAAGGTCTTCTGAAGTGAGTTATATATCTACCAGGACACTCTGAACACCCCTGATATCAGCCTGAAATGTAAGACTACACACTTCTGGATCGCTACAGGGCAGAAGAGCATCAGCAGAGAGGGAAAGCAGAGTGGGAGTGCTCACACTGATTTCAGAGGAGAAGTAGGAGGGGGAGGGAGCCTACAGAAGCAACCCATTGGAACATAATACCCCAATATGAAAGTGCCCTGTGCTCAGGGACCAGCATCAACTTGCAGTGTGGTTAAAAGCACTCAAAAACAAAGGGTCTTCACCGTTGGCAAGGATATATAGCCAAAGCTCTGGCCAGGGATAGAAAGCGCTCACTAGCGCTGCATGTGATGGAACCTGGAGGCGCGGAGTATCTTTAAAACTGCCACCCCCCCCCGCCCCCCCGCTGCTTTTCTTCCGTGGCTTTTTTTGCGCCCTTGGGCCATGCAGGTGCAACCAGCAAGGGAGGCGATTCTGTAGACTTCCGCGTGACCTGTGAGACCACAGTGTTATACTTAATACAACACTCCGTAATAACTTTTTACCTTCAACTTTTTTCAAACACATACCTATGTATTTGTTGATATTGTTGCTTCTTTTGTTTTTTTTCTGTTTTTTTAATTCTTTTTTCTCTCTATTCTTTTTTCTTTTAAATATACATATAGTTATAATCTTCAAGGTAATCCTTCATTCCCATTCAATACTACCCCTATCTATAAACCACTTAATCTCCCTATATCTCTTGAAAGTGGACTCTTCTAATAATAATGACAGTTAGGTTTAGTTTTGTGATCTATATAATTTCTTTTATTTTTGATGGTCTTTTTCTTTACTCTGTTGTGGTTTTGTACCACATAAATCCTATCATTGGGGCCCATTTTGGCTGGGTTTTTTTCTTCTTTTCTCTTTTTCTCTCTTTTTTCTTTCTTCTTCCATTCTGGTGGTGACTTATGATTACTCCAAAATCTTCCAACGAGCAATTCACTCGAACAGTGGTTGATATACTCAGTTATACATCCTCTCAACCACCACTCAACAAAATGACTCGGACGAGGAACAACCAACAGAAGAAAAACCCAGAGACTGCAACCCCTGTCACAGAACTACTGGAAAAGAACATAAACTATATGACAGAAATGGAATTCAGGGAGGCAATCATCCAAGCAACGGCTAATTTGGAAAAGAACATTACTGGCAAGATAGAAGCTCTAAGGACAGAAGTGAAAGCCTAACTGGAAGAGGTTAAAAAGGCTATTAATGAGATGCAATCTAATTTAAATACGCTGATGGCTAGGGTAGGTGAAGCTGAAGATTGTATTAGTGATTTAAAAGACAGATGAATTGAGAAAGAGGAGCAAGAGAAGTCTTGGAACAAACAGCTAAAATCCCATGAAAACAGAATAAGCGAAATAAATGATGCCATGAAATGCTCCAATATCAGAATTATGGAATCCCCAAGGGATTTGAGAGAGAGAGAAGCCTAGAAGATATAGTTGAACAATCATGGATGAAAATTTCCTAATCTGGGAAATGAAACAAGTGTTCATGTTCTAGAGGCAGAAAGGACACCCCCCAAAGATCAATGAGTTTAGAAAAACCTCCATGCACATAATTGTGAAATTCATGGATCATAAAATCAAAGAATATGTCTTAAGGGCAGCTAGGGAGAAGTGATCCCTTATGTCCTCTGATGGAGGACCATCAGAATAAGGTCAGACCTATCCAAAGAAACCTGGCAAGCCATAAAGGGCTGGCAAGATATACTGAGGAAATTACATGAAAAAAATTTGCAACCAAGGACAATGTACCCAGCAAGGTCGACTTTCAAAATGGAAGGAGAGATAAAGAGCTTCCAGGATCGGCAAGATCTAAAAGATTATGTGAGTACCAAGCCAGCACTACAGAAATATTAAGGGAGGTTCTATAAAAGAGACATGAACCCAAGAGTGACACTGAACTGAAATTTACAGAGGTAATCTATAGAAACATGAACTTCACAGGTAACATGATGACAATACAAACATATCTATCAATAATCACTCTCAATGTGAATGGCCTCAATGCTCCAATAAAAAGGCACAGGGTCACAGACTGGATAAAATAACAGGACCTGTCCATATGCTGTTTACAAGAGACACATTATGAATCTAAAGGCACTTCCAGACTGAAAGTGAGGGGATGGAAGACCATCTTCCATGCCAACGAACCTCAAAAGAAAGCCAGGGTAGCGATTCTCGTATAAGACAAATTGGCTTTTAATCTGAAGATTGTAGTCAGAGACACAGAAGGACACTACATCATTCTCAAACCAAGAAAATCTGACAATTGTAAATATTTATGCCCCCAACAGGGACATTAATAGCAGCCAACTATATAAGCCAACTGTTAAGCAAAATAAAGAGTCCTATTGATATGAACACATTAATTCTAGGATATATTAACACACCATTCTCAGCAATGGGCAGATCATCTAAACAGAAAATCAACAAAGAAACAAGAGCTTTGAATGACACATTGGACCAGATGGATCTCATAGATATATTCAGAACATTCCACTGTAAAACACCAGAATACTCATTCTTCTTGAGTACACATGAAAATTTTCTCCAGAATAGACCACATACTAGATCACAAATCAGGGCTCTACTGATACCAGATGATTGAGATTATTCCCTGCATATTCTCTGACCACAATGACGTGAAACTGGAACTCAACTACAACAAAAAGTTCAGAAGAAAATCAAATACCTGGAAGCTAAAGACTATGTGGCTCAAGAATGTTTGGATCAACCAGAATATCAAAGAGGAACTGAAACACTCCATGGAAATCAATGAGAATGAAGATACATTGATCCAAATCCTATGGGATACAGCAAAGGCAGTCCTAAGGGGAAAGTACATAGCCATCCAAGCCTCACTCAAAAAAAATTGAAAAATAACAAATACACCAACTCTCACTACACTTTAAAGAACTGAAAATTCAACAATAAATTAAACCAACCCCACACACAAGATGGAAAATAAGGAAAATTAGAACAGAGATCAATGAATTAGAAAGTAGAGATACAGTAGAACACATGAAGGAAACTAGAAACTGGTATATTAAAAGAAATAATAAGATGGATAAACCATTGGCCAAACTAATCCAAAAGAAAAGGGAGAGGATCCAAATTAATAAAATAATGAATGAAAGGGGAGAGATCACAAGTAACACCAAGGAAATAGAAACAATCATCAGAAATTTCTATCAACAATCATATGCCAATATGTTTAACAACCTAGAAGATATGGATACATTCCTGGAAACCTATAAACTTCCAATATTGGAACAGGAAGAAATTGACAATCTGAGTAGACCTGTATCTAGTAACGAGATTGAAGCAGTGATGAGAAACCTCCCAAAAAACAAGAGCCCAGGACCTGATGGATTCCCTGGGGAATTCTACGAAACATTCAAAGAAGAAATAACACCTATTCTCCTGAAGCTCTTTCAAAAAATAGAAACAGAAGGAAAACTTCCAGACTCTTTGTATGAAGCCAGCATTACTCTAATCCCCAAACCAGACAAAGACCCCATCAAAAAGGAGAACCTCAGACCAGTATCTCTGATGAATACGGATGCCAAGATTCTCAACAAGATCCTTGCTAACAGGATCCAACAATACATTAAAAGGTGGAAAATATCCAGTGAATAAAAGACAGTTTCTTCAATATTGGAAAATTGGACAGCTACATATAGAAGAATGAAACTAGACCATTCGCTTACACCACACACAAAGGCAAATTCAAAATGGATGAAAGACCTCAATGTGAGGCAGGAATTCATCAAAATCCTGGAGGAGAACATAGGCAGTAACCTCTTTGACATCAGCCACAGCAACTTCTTTCTCCAAAGGCAAAGGAGACAAAAGTGAAAATGAACTTTTGGGATTTCATCAAAATAAAAAGCTTCTTACAGCAAAGGAAACAGTCAACAAAATAAAGAGGCAACCCATGGAATGGGAGAGGATATTTGCATATGACACTATAGACAAAGGGCTGATATCCAAGACCTATAAAGAACTACTCAAACTCAACATCCCAAAAGAAGATGATCACATCAACAAATGGGCAAGAGACATGAAGAGGCACTTCTCCATAGAAGACATATAAACGGCTAACAGACACATGAAAAAATGTATATCATCACTAGGTATCATGGAAATTCAAATCAAAACCACACTGAGATACCACCTTATACCAGTCATAATGGCCAAAATTAACAAGACAAAAACAAGTGTTGGAGAGGCTGCGGAGAAAGAGGAACCCTCTTACACTGTTGGTGGGAATGCAAGTTGGTGCAGCTGCTTTAGAAAACAGTGTGGAGATCGCTTAAAAAAATTAAAAATAGAGCTACTCTATGACCCTGCAATTGCACTACTGGTTATTTACCTAAAGATACAGATGTAGTGAAAAGAAGGGCCATATATGCCCCAATGTTCATAGCAGCAATGGCCACAATCGCCAAACTGTGGAAAGAGCCAAGGTGCCCTTCAACAGATGAATGGATAAAGAAGATGTGGTACATATATGCAATGGGATATTATGCCTACATCAGGAAGGATGAATACCCAAATTTCGTAGCAACATGGATCAGATTGGAAGAGATTATGCTGAGTGAAATAAGCCAAGTAGAGAAGGTCAAGTATTACATGGTTTCACTTACTTGTGGTGCATAAGGAGTAATATGGCGAACAGTAGGAGAAGGGAAGGAAATGGGAAGTAGTATAAGTTGGAGAGGGAAATGAAATATAAGAGACTTTGGGCTCAGAAACAAACTGAGAGTCTTGGATGGGGACTGTGGGGATGGGTGAACCTGGTGGTGGGTACTGAGGGCACGTATTGTATGGAGCACTGGGTGTGGGGCATAAATAATGAATTTTTGAGCACTAAAAATAAATTTAAAAAAAAGAAAGAAAGAAAATTACTGACCCACCTTATTATGGTCTGAATGTTTAAGTCCCCAGAAAATTTTATATGTTGATTCCCTAATTCCCAGTGTAGCTATATTGGGATATGGAGTCAATGGGAAAATAATTAAGGTTAAGTGAAGATGCAGGGTGGGAACTTTATGATCTAATAGTTGACAATGGTCAGGATTTAGGCCATGCAATAGAAGCCAGGCTGGAAAATAAAGTTAATATTCTGAAATAAGCAGAGACAAGAGAAGGAGAAAGCTTTAATTGTGGTCAAAGCCAGGGTTCTAATTTTATGCCCAGATTTCGAGATCCCCAAAGATCACCAGGGAGCCGAGTCTGATGCAAAAGCAAAGAGCCTTTATTTTAGCTAGCTCGAGCTAAGTCTCCCACACTCACCAACACAGTGGTGAGATGGAGAGAGAGGGAGAGGGAG